>CAJNJA010093820.1:706-19473 GCA_905231915.1 Symbiodinium necroappetens
CCAGCTCGCTTCTGAATGTCTCTTGGATTGCGCTCAAGGTCACCGCCGGTTCACCCTCCCCTGCTGGTCGTTTGCGCTGTTGTTGTCCACCTAGGTGGTCCAGTTGCATCTCTTGCTGCTGTGCTGGGTTACCACTGCTCGTCCCCCCAGTCGGCATTGTGCTGCTAATCTGTCGGGTGTGCAAGGTGCTCGATCAGGTGCTTCGCCCGTTCCACTCCCCCACCAGTGTAGGTCAGGTACTGGGTCGCGTACCGCAGGTAGCCCTGGAAGTGCACCTTCTCGCCGCTATGCACAAAGTCCCCCTGGTCCTTCACTGAGGATGCCCTCGTGCTGCACTCTCGACGTACTCCCCCTCCCGGACCCTCGGCTCGTTCTGCGCAAACTTGCCCTCTTCCCCCTTCAGGAATCGCGGCAGAGAGAGGGATCGAGAAAAGGCAGGCCCCCGGGTTGAGAGACCGGTTTGGCGGGGTGTAGAAGAAAGAGAAAGAAAGAAAGGGGGCGGAAGCCTCCCCGGTCTCTTGAACCACTCACGGCTTGAGCCAAAATGGCTACTCTCTCTCTCTCTCTCTCTCTCTCTCTGTCTCTCACCTCAGCTCACCCCACCTCACCTCACTTCTCTCCGGGGCTTAGGAGACCAGGTCCGGGCCGATTGGCCCATCTCTGTACGCGGGCCTTGTGGCGACACGTGAAAGCACAACCACATTTACCCCGCGGCTGACAAGATTTTTTGTGCCAGGTACGAGGGGCGAAGGTAGTTAGACATGGTCGCAATTTTTGTTCAAAGCCGATCGGAGACAGACTCGAATGACGTACGAACAGACAATATCATGAACAAGCAAAGTAGAGGAAGAGTGATGTGTTCCCCCGATCACTCTCTCTCTCTCTCTCTCTCTCTCTCTCTCTCTCTCTCTCTCGCGCACACACGCACTAACTAAAAAAAACAGATACTTATACAGACTTATACATATACTAGGTTCCCCAGTAACCCCGTCACAATATTTCCTAGTATTCGGTTTATTACAGCGACCCCAAAACAAGAAGTGCGCAAAAGGGTACTACTGGGAAACCTACCAGTAGTGTGTGTGTGTGTGTGTATATATACATACATACATACATACATACATACATACATACATACATACATATTATATATATATACACACACACTTATCGAACAACAACAGAACAATAGAATCCCTCCAGCACTTCGGCTGGTTCGCCGACTTCGCTGAATCTCAGTGAGCTTTCCATTGCGACTCTCTGACGACCGCGCGTTACTGAACAGTTCGACGGCTGCGCTGCGGTGACCCTGCCTTGTGGGCGATGAGCCACCTAACGGCTTCCGGCCTGCAAGGGTCTCAAGATGCTTGGAGGAGGGTGGCGAGTAGAAGTATGGAGTGCAAAATGCAGCAAAGCTGACACTACACATATTTCTTCAAAAGCTTCAGTGGTTTGAAGAAAATACGAACTGAAAGTACAGCGACGAATCGCACCTTCCGCAACGCGCAGCTTCGTGCAAGGGCGTAGTGCCGCTAACGCTGGCCTTCGAAGGGCAGGGTGGTCAAGGCTTCGGGGATCTTAGAAGGGTTCAGTGCAAGAAGAGGGATCGAGTCCAGAAACTATTGAGAAATCTTGTAGGGTCCGGGACAAGCGACGGAAGAAAACTCGGGTTTCCAGAAAATCAAAATATCAACAGTCTTGCAGTGATCGAAACCACTTGCATGCGTATCGAAAACGATGGTAGCATGAGCCCATGCGAAGTGATGCTTGGAGTGTAGCAGTGTAGCTGCTTGATTCTTTATTTCAGTCCGCGATGTGCAGCAGTTTGGCTCAACCAGCCAAGTAGAATGCTGCTGGTCTTTGCAACAACGGGAGCCTGCAGCATTCCGGTGAACCCCTCCTCCCATAGCAGCTCCATCACATTGATATGGCCGCTCCTGCACAAGTTGCGCCCACCCTAACCCCCAAACCCTAATTACTAATCTTCGCGGGGCTCATTCTTGACAGCCGCCTTGCTGCCTCCTACGGCTTGGGCGCTTCTCCAGGCCGAGGGCCGAAAGGCCGTGGAGAGTGGCCATTTACAGGACGCTGTAGAATGATAGTGAATTACAGTGACCTTACAGACCCTACCTGGGGGACACCACCCCACAGTTCGGCCTTTTACTGTAGGTCCCCCATAGGTCGAAAACCAGGGGCGGTCCTGGCAGCAGCGATTGCTGCGGAGGCTGCATGCGCCTCTAGCAGCTCCTGGCCACGGGCCTGGCTTGACGATTCCCAACTGAGTAGAGCGATCTTTGCTCGTGGTCCTTTATAGTAATTATGGATCTATGCTGTGACTAGATGGTATTTTGGGGGGGTCTAGGTAGTCGCAAATTCAAAAACGACCCAGTTTGCAGTGTCAACCTGGTCCATCAAGAGCTTGAGGATGTGGAGTCTGCCGGTTCTCGCCGCCAGCACCAAGAGCGGCTTGGTGACTTTCTGCGACGCCATCAGTTGACGGAGCCGAGCTACCTTGGTGCAAGAAGTGCTTTGAGCCAAGCTTCCTTAGAGCTTTGCTAAGCCAATCTCTCATAAATGGGTTTAGGGTTTATAGGGGTTTAGGGGTTTAGGGGAACGTGAAACAAGGAAGAGCGATATAAGGGCTCTTAAACCAGGCTGGACCACTTCGCCATCTGCGATGGCATGCATCTCGGGACTCCATTTCCCAGAGTCACCCGCCTCCCAGCCTGCTGCGACACTGATGTCGTCCAAGTTCCAAGTGGCATGCCACCTCGATGTGAGGTTCAGGAAACTGAGGGAGACCTGTTTTCAGGATTCCTGTTGGGCTTCTAACTGTTAGGGTCCTGCATTTTCTGAAACTCCCATGCAATGTGTCCTACTACGTCCATCAGCTACACTACATTGCTTGAGCAATCAACCTGCAAAGCAAAATCAAACAGGATTGCGATTGTTTGTAGACCTGGATATAACTGGATATAGCGTCAAAGTCCTTGCAAGCCTCGTGATCGACAAACACACGAATCCCCAGAATCGTTCTGGATCCCGAAACTGTAGGTCTCGACATTGCCGAAGAAGCCAGTCGCCGCGGAAGTCTTACAAGTTTGCAAGGAGGGTTTAGGGTTGAGGGAGTCTAGGGTTAGGAAGCCTTGAGAGATCCTCAACCCTTCCACGTCGAGCCACCATCCCGCAGGCACGAAGACCACCTCCCCGGGATGGGCCACGCAAATCACCTGAAAGCCACGGGAGTAGAGGCTCCGTCGAAGGTTTCAGATTCACCCCGCTTGTATATATATATATATATCATATCTCTCTCTCTCTATCTATCCCTGCATGAACTTATGTAACTACCTGAAATCGTAAGGAACCCGATTAATGCCAAGGCACCAGCCCCGGTGGACGGTGCTGCAGGTACTGCCATGGAGCTCTGGCCGGAGGCCGCTTCCCACCTGCCGCTTTTACGGGAGAAAACCCTGACATACGGTGTATGATACAAATCCTGCATTACCCATGTGTAATAGGGAATATACCCTGATTCCCATAGTTTAGGTATCGTCGTTCCGAGGTTTCTGGAGCTTCACTGTGACATACCTGTATCTGTAGCCCGCAGACGACATGCAGACAACAAGGGAGCAAGCTGGAGTTCCGCAGATGGACTTGCAGCCCTCTGCGGGCAGCTTGGCCCCATATTATGAAGTTCTCTTTCACCACCACAACAGCCACGTTTCCGAAAGGGACATGGTCCACATGGTCTTATGGTTTGGGGTTGGGGATTCGGAATTCCTAAATCCGAAAGGCTAAACCCTGAAGCGCGTCAAAGTTTAGGGTCTGCGAGCCTGGGAGCAAAAGCCAAAGCTTCCGACCCAAAAGCTGGGCCAGCCAGGCTGCGCTGTGCCTGCAACAGAGATCACAACACAAATCGTGTGTGGGCTTGAGGGCGACGGGTCCGTCTTGAGGGTTTGAGGGTTTCGGCACGTTTGCTTTTGCTTGGTGGGGGGGGGGGGGATTTGCAAGCTTTTTGTTGCTCCAGCAGTCGTTACACTTGAAGGGCTGTGTGGCCTCAAATGCCCAGGTTAAGGATGTCAGAACTCGGCGAAAGTGCGGAACACAGCTTACGTAGGCCTGTGGAATCCGATGCCCGTATCTTGGCGGCCGATGCTGAGGATAGGAGCTCCATGAACACTGGCCAGCAGCGGTGGCACGTCGAAACCTTGTTGTGTCCGGGCTTCAGCATGCAACCTCCCGCTTCAGTATCCTATAAGGCTCAACACCTTCAGAACATGAATGCTGCCCCAACACTTTCCAGAAGCTCGTGCCGGTTACTCTCGAAGTCGTTTTCGAAAACGACGGACCTGCTCTGGGTGGCTTCTCTCTTCTGAGGCCTCAGCCTGGAACAACGAGTGTCTTGACGTGTCAATCAAGAACAAGAGCCAGATAAGCTGGGTTCAACTTGGACTTTTGGTCTTTCCTGAAACCATCTGTCGGCCTGCCGTCAAAATCCGCCGACAAGTACTCCTCCAAAGATACGTAGCGCTCGGATGGTCCGGCGTAGCCGTACTGATTAAGCGTCTCGCCAGGCCGAACTCGGAACTCCAAGCGCCCAAACTGCTCTACCTGGTTGAGGTTTTCGAGCGTCTGCAAGCTAAGTCAACTAAATTTGTCAGGTGCTATGCTATGGTCAGCGCTATAAGAGCGACGGAGGGCACGACTCTACGACTCCGACGTGTCTTTTCATGCCGAGGCCACTAGGAGGTCTCGTGTCCAGGATCGTGCAGCCCAGCCATCGATCAGGCCGCCCATCCGATGGGGGCGCATCTCGTCCAAGAACACGCTTGCTGTGCAGTCCTCCAGCACGAGCCCCTGCTCCTTGACAGCGAAGCCCCCGGGCACTATGGACAGAACTCTCCATGCTGTTTAGATTGAACCGAATCTGTTTTCTCCTTCTTCCTTGGGGGCTTGATAGATGAGGATGATTAGGCCCTTCGCACGGTGAATTTGATACCTCGCCCTTTCACATGACGGACGTTTTGACTTAGGGGGCCGCTGCAAACAACTTATAGCTTAAATAGGCGAAGCCTTAACAACGCCTACTACGGTTGATGATATATATCCTGCATTACCCATAAGAAGGAATATACCAGAAATCCCTTAGTCTAGGGTCCTTACGGCAACGCAGGATGTATGTCATCAACAGTACAAACTCTCCTTGTTGCCCTTCCTTCGTTGGGTCGTTGGTTCGATGCATGCCATGTACAGAAAGGCCCTTAGACAGGGCGCAACGCGTCATGAGCGATTTGGTATATATATATATGACATACATATGTATGTATATATATATATGTATATCTGGACTGAACCCAAAAAATCTACAGCACGGCCGTGAAGTCAGCAGAGCGGGATCTGCATAGTTTTATTAAGGTGAAGTTAAGGCTCTGTGTCTGCAGCCTCGCGAAGCTCCGCGCTTGGATCGGGCCAGACGGCATATGCTTGCGTGTTTGGCGCATGGATCCCCGGCCAGCGGCCTGACTTGACTGCCAGGCGGCTGCCAAAGGCCTCGGGCAGTAAAGCTTATGCATATATATATATACACACATACATGAAATCCCCACGGACAGACTAATTAGGTTTGTCTGCGAGGTCTATCGGTTATTGAAGTTGGAGGCTGTGGACATTCGACAGATGAAACACAACTGGCCTTCTAACAACACCCGAGCGACGAAGACAATTGCGTTGAGAGAACGCGAGCTGGCACAGCCGAACTGCGCAGGCGGGTGGCGGCATTGGCAGCTGTGCCGCGGGTCTGCAGCGAACCGCAGACTCCGCAGAGGGGAAGGGTACGGCAACATATGCTCCCTCGTCTCAGCCGTTGTCGTCCTCATCCTCGTCGAGGTTGCCCTCCGTGATCAGGGGCACCACGAAAAAGTCCACGAGCTCGTCCAAGTGGTCGAAGATTTGAATGTCCGTCATTTTCATCGTGCGCGCGATTAAGACAAACTAGACTCAAAGTTCCCAGCTTGTGCCACTGAAACAGCTACTTGACAATGGTATCATGCTGGTAGGGGACCATGGGAACGCGCAAGTCGCTCGCAACACAATCTGTGATTGCATCGATGCTACCTGACATCATCAGCACAGTGCAAAAAAGGCAGGCAGGGCTGAAGCAGCATAGGCAGAACATGTCTAGTAGCAGTAGCAACGGTCCGATCATCATGCCAGGTACGCATACTTGTGTTTTTAATCAACCCCCTGCCCCCGAGACGAAGACTGCAACTCAGTCTCTTTTCACATCTTTGCGTCACTCGACGATTATTCTGCGAGCGTAATCGCTCACATGGTCTGGACTCGTGCCCTGGGCCGGCACAGTACAACGACATCTCAGCCACATTCGGCAGCCATGAACGCGTACGACACATCTTGCCGCTCTTCTGTCCATGCCACCGCTGCTGAAATTCCGCCCATGATGGCAGGATGGAGATGTGCACGCTTGGATCCAGCAACAAGGGACGAAGCGAGCCCCTTGACACGCCGCCCGATGCCATGTGACTGGGCTGCAGCATGTGGTCGGCACAGGCACAGGCACCGGGACTGCGACGGGAACACCCACCAGCACGGGCACCGGTACGAGCTCGGTCACGGGAGTCGTGCAGTCATGGTCGACTCGTTGCGGATCCAGTACGCTCCAAGCGCTTGTGCCAGCGTCTAAGACTCGTAAGAACTTGATACAGAGGAATGGATGCATGATTTGTGCCACTTGGTCGACCTGCGAAGTCAGGCAATGTCTCCAAGCTTTGGGCAGAAGGATGCAATCACGTATCACCTGTGGATACTGCTGCGCATACAGCACTGCCATGTGACCGTAAGTTGCGATACACGTCTTTGCCTCGGCATCTGCCATCTCCATAAGCACGAATTGCAAGAACTCTCGTTTAGAACATTTCTTGTGCAACTGCGGCTTACCGCAATTGCTACTCTGGTTTCAACTATTGCTATGGCTCGTTTCGTAAACTGTTGACATTCTTGCTGTGACAACAAGCGGCCAGTCTCGCCGAAGCGCTTGTATTCGGCAATCCGCTCAGCATTCGTCCCCACGAAGAGGCCACCTGCAGTCTGGCGCGTTTGCACGATGAGATCACAACACTGTTCTCACTCAAACCCATTAACATCTGCCCTGTCCCTATCCTCACGTTGTTGTCATACAGGGAGACGGGCTGGGGGACCCAGAGTGCGCTCGGGATGGCGGTGGTAAGGGGCAGGGTCGAGCGTGCCAGAGCGGCCGAAAGCCGCGATTAAACCCGACATCATGAGCTCAAGGCCTATACCCTAAACCACAAAGCCCCGAACTCGCCTTCCGGGTGTAGGTTTCGGGTTTATCGGCACGCCGTTGACAACAGCCAAACTGCGCAGGTGGGCGGCATTGGCAGCTGTGCCGCGGGTCTGCAGCGACCAGCAGACTCCACGGAGGGCAAAGGTACGGCAACATATGCTTCCTCGTCTCAGCCGTCGTCGTCCTCATCCTCGTCGAGGTTGCCCTCCGTGATCAGGGGCACCACGAAGAAGTCCACCAGCTCGTCCAAGTGGTCGAAGATTTGAATGTCCGTCATTTTCATCTTGCGCGCGATTGAGACCAATGAAAATCAGAGTTCCCAGCTTGTGCCACTGAAACAGCTACGTGACAATGGTAACATGCTGGTAGGGGACTGCGGGAACGCGCAAGTCGCTCGCAACACACTCTGTGATTGCATCGATGCTACCTGACATCATCAGCAAAGGACTGCTCTGGAGTGTGCAAAAAAGGCAGGCAGGGCTGAAGCGGCATAGCCAAAACATGTCTAGTAGCAGTAGCTATGATGATCGGACCCCGACCCCAGAGACGAAGACCTGCAACGCAGTCTCTTTTCACCTCCTTTGCATTGCGCGATGATTATGCTGCGAGCGCAATTGCTCAAATGGTCTGGACTCGTGCCCTGGACACGAACAGGTGCGGCCTTTCCTTGGTAGAGATTCCGACTTTCGACGAGTCATATGGGCTTTTGAGAAGAGCTCTTCGAGTGTCGGTCGTGGGGTTTTGAGGGGGGGAGGGGCTTAGATGGCCTTGTAGGTGCTGATGCAGGTTTGCTATGATTTTCAGGTCATGCCTGTGACGGATGTCCAGTTTGCGGAGGAAGATCTGTTGCAGCAAACTCTCTTTCGTATCTTCGTAGCCTTACCTACGAGAGAAGTGGACCGGAACAAAAGGAACGGACGGAACCCTTCATATCTGATATGCGGCGACTATTTCTGCAATTCTTGTAATTTAGTTGAATTCCCCGCTTGACGTCGCCAAGGAGCACGTCATGCGCAGAAATGTCGGCCCGCCCCTGCCGGATTCGGATTCCGAGTCGTTTGAGGTGTGCTTAGGAGTGCATCAGGCTCTCCATCGGAAATGTCAAATAGATCCGACAACATGCCTCCCAAAACAGCACTACCGTCAAAAAGTTCTATCGGGAGCACATAGATGTTCCCGATACCATCCAGAAGCTGATGGTGCCACGATGCCGCCCAACGCGCATGGAAAGACGAGTGAGAAATCGAAGGTGTGGTGCTTCTCAACTTAACAACACAATCAACTTCAGTGAACGCTTAAGCACTTTCATTAACATTCAGACCCAGTAGATCGGCACTCGCTGTCGGCACACTACTCGTGGTGTCACAGCGCGACTGGCGCACCCATTTCAACCACAATACTTGTAAGACCCTCATAAATAACAATGGAATGATGCTCATGTCATTGGTGTTGGTGTAAGTATCAGCATCGAAGATCGTCGTACGATCCCTGACAAACCTCACAAAATGGCATCGAATGTGTCTAATGTGGCGGAACAGCAGCCTCTGAAAACAACAACTTCACAAACAAGATTATGGCAAATGTTAGAGGCCCAGAGAGGCAAGTCTAATTCGCTTCGGGCCTGCCCGGGGTCCAAAGAGAAGGCACTGGGTCAACATAGACCAGAAAGCTCCCGTAGTATCTACCCATAGGCTCCTTAGTAGTTCCTTTTTGGGATTACCTTATAGGATCCTAAATATAAGCCACAAAAAGGAACTACTTAGGAGCCTATGGGCAGTCTCTAAGAATCTAGGGGTGAGGGCTTACCCCGACGGACCCCCTGAACCCTTCTCTAGCTGGCACCTGCAACAGCACGGCAGTGGTCTCTTTGTGGCCACGGAGGGTCGACAAAATCAGGGCCGACGCGCCTCTATGCGAACGATTGGGTGTAGGATTGATGGCACATCAAGAAGTCTTAACCAGCACCGGCACCAGCAGCAGCAGTAGCACCGCTGCTGGCACCACCACCGCCTCAGCCACCACCAGAAGCGAAGACAAGCAGCACCAGCACCACCACAAGCACGACGTTTACATTATCACACCGTCACTCGCAACAACAAGAAGAAATGCAGTCATCGACAGCAGCATCATCATCAGTGCGCCATCATCCGCATCAGCATCATCGTCAAATCGTCGTCATCGTCTTCGTCGTCAGAGCCATCATCAGCATCGACACCAGGTTATCATGATCAGCACCATCAGGATGACAATAAGGGAGTACGGGAGTTGGCAAGCTGTCTTCACAGGTTGACTAATACCTGTATAGGAGAGTGATGAATGAGGACATATCTCGAACGATAGATAATTACATCTGAACTCCCATGTATCGCTCGATGAACGACACGTCTGGGCTGAGGTTGGGTTCTGAGCTACCCTAAACTCACTAAACCGATTGAAATCAACACGCTGGACCTCGAGAATCTCGGAGATCAAGGTCTGCGTCCTCGGATTGACGGGCTGCTCTGAAGTAAGTATTTACAGGGTTCTAAGATTCTAGGGTTGGGAATCTCAGGGTAGGCTCTCACGGTCGGAGTTACTTCTGTCGGAGCTCTGGTGTAGACAAACGTCCCGCACAAAGTGCCCTCGATAGAGCACCAAGTCGGAATTCCGAGCGTGTGATGCTCGCAAAGACCTATGGTCGTCCCAACTGACATAATGACAGGTTTGACAGTAGTGGTGCTGCTACCGCTACCTATGCCTGATCGAAAACGTGGTAATTAAGAATTGATTGACAGGCACGGGTAAAACCACCGATTAGGGTGTCCATCATCAACATCATCGTCATCACCACTACCATCGTAGTTGGTGAGCATCACCGTTAACTGATCACCCAGCTACCTTGGTGCAAGAAGTGCTTTCAGCCGATTTTTCCTTAGAGCTTTGCAGAGCCAAATCTCTCACAAATGGGTTTAGGGTTTAGGGGTTTAGGGTTTAGGGGAACGTGAAACGAGGAAGAGCGATCAGGGCTTCTAAACCAGGCTGGACCACTTCGCCATCTGCGATGGCGTGCATCTCGGGACTCCATTTCCCAGAGTCACCAGCCTCCCAGCCTGCAGCGACGCTGATGTCGTCCAAGTTCCAAGTGGCATGCCACCTCGATGTGAGGTTCAGGAAACTGGGGGAGACCTGTTTTAAGGATTCCTGTTGAGATTCTAACTGTTAGGGTCCTGCATTTTCTGAAACTCACAATGTGTCCTTGCTTAGGGACCCTACATATAAGGAGCTCCTCCTTTGAGTATGCAGGGTAAGGTAGGAGTCTTCTCTCGCTCTTGCACTTGGGGCGGGTTCACGCGTTGCCAGAGCTCCCACGGCTACACTACGTCCATCGTCTACACTACATTGCTCGAGCAATCAGCCTGCAAAGCCAAAACAAACAGGATTGCAATTATTGTAGACCTGGAGATAACGTCAAAGTCCTTGCAAGCCTCCGCGTGATCTACAAACACACGAATCCCCAGAACCGTTCTCTGGATCCCGAAACTTTACGTCTCGACATTGCCGAAGAAGCCCGTCGCCGTGGAAGTCTTATTACAAGGAGGGTTTAGAGGGTTTACCTGGAAAGCCAGTAGTCTGTGTTTATGGGCTACTTTGAGCCCATTATGGGCTACTTTGGGGTATGGTAGTCTGCTTTTTTGGGCTACTTGGCTTTTCAGGTATAGGGTTTAGGAAGCCTTGAGTCCCTCAACCCCTCAACGTCGAGCCACCATCCCGCAGGCACGAAGACCACCTCCCGCGGATGGGCCACGCAGACCACCTGAAAGCTACGGGAGTAGAGGCTCCGTCGAAGGTTTCAGATTCAGATTATCTGGTAGCCGCAGAAAACCTCCAAACCCCCATGCACACCCTGCAATCAATATATATATATATATGTATATATATATACACATATATATATATATATATCCCTGCATGAACTTATGTAACTACCTGAAACCGTAACTAACCCGAGAACGCCAAGGCACCAGCCCCGGTGGACGGTGCTGCAGGTACTGCCATGGAGCTCTGGCCGGAGGCCGCTTCCCACCTGCTTTTTCAGAGGGGGGAATCCCGGCATACGGTGTATGATATAAATCCTGCATTACCCATGTGTAATAGGGAATATACCCTGATTCCCATAGTTTAAGGTCCTTAAGGTAATGATTTATATCGTCGTTCCGAGGTTTGTCCAGCTTCACTGTGACATACCTGTAAGTATCTGTAGCCGCTGTAGCCTGCAGACAACAAGGGAGCTGGAGTTCCGCAGATGGACTTGCAGCCCTCTGCAGGCAGCTTGGCCCCATATTATGAAGCCCTCTTTCACCACCGCAACAGCCACGTGTTCGCAAGGGACATGGTCTTATGGCTTGGGCTTGGGGTTGGGGATTCGCAGTTCCTAAACCCTAAAAGCTAAACCCTGAAGTGCATCAAGGTTTAGGGTCTGCGAGCCTGGGAGCAAGAGCCAAAGCTTCCGACCCAGCAGCTGGGCCAGCCAGGCTGCGCTGTGCCTGCAACAGAGATCACAACACAGATCATGTGTGGGCTTTAGGGTGACGGGTCCGTCTTGAGGGCTTGAGGGTTTCGGAACGTTTGCTTTTGTCTATGGGGTGGATTTGCAAGCTATTTTTCCTCCAGCAGTCCTTACACTTGAACCGCTGTGGCCTCAAATGCCCAGGTTAAGGATGTCAGAACTCGGCGAAAGTGCGGAACACAGCTTATGTAGGCCTGTGGAATCCGATGCCCGTATCTTGGCGGCCGATGCTGAGGATAGGAGCTCCATGAACACTGGCCAGCAGCGGTGGCACGTCGAAACCTTGTTGAGTCCAGGCTCCTATAAGGCTCAACACCTTCAGAACATGAATGCTGCCCGAACACTTTCCAGAAGCTCGTGCCGGTTACTCTCGAAGTCGTTCTCGAAAACGACGGACCTGCTCGGGGTGGCTTCTCTTTTCTGAGGCCTCAGCCTGGAACAACGAGTGTCTTGACACGACCTCTGCTGCATGTCAATCAAGAACAGGTGCTAGATAAGCTGAGTTCAACTCGGTTTTGGTCTTTCATGAACCATCTGTCGGCCTGCCGTCAAAATCCGCCGACAAGTACTCCTCCAAAGATAGGTAGCTCTCGGATGGTCCAGCGTAGCCGTACTGATTAAGCGTCTCGCAAGGCCGAACTCGGAACTCCAAGCGCCCAAACTGCTCTACCTGGTTGAGGTTTCCGGGCGTCTGCAAGCTAAGGCAGCTAAGTTTGTCAGGTGCTATGTTATGGTCAGCGCTATAAGAGCGACGGAGGGCACGACTCTACGATACTCTCCGACTCCGACGGGTCTTTTCATGCCGAGGCCACTAGGAGGTCTCGTGTCCAGGATCGTGCAGCCCAGCCATCGATCAGGCCACCCATCCGATGGGGGCGCATCTCGTCCAAGGACACGCTGGCTGTGCAGTCCTCCAGCACGAGCCCCTGCTCCTTGACAGCGATGCCCCCGGCACTATGGACAGAACTCTCCATGCTGTTTACTTTGAACCGAATCTGTTTTCTCCTTCTTCCTTGGGGGCTTGATAGATTAGGATGATTAGGACTTTCGCACGGTGAATTTGATGCCTCGCCCTTTCACATGACGGACGTTTTGACTTAGAGGGCCGCTGCAAACAATTTGTAGCTTAATTAGGCGAAGCCATTACAACGCCTACTACGGTTGATGATATAAATCCTGCATTACCCATAAGAAGAACTCTACCATAATTCCCTTAGTTTAGGGTCCTTACGGCAATGCAGGATGTGTATCATCAACAGTACAAACTCTCCTTGTTGCCCTTCCTTCGTTTGGGTCGTTGGTTCGATGCATGTACGGCAAGGCTCTTAGGCAGGGCGCAACGCGTCCTGAGTGGTTTGGTATATGGATATATCTGGACTGAGCCTAAAACATCCACACCACGGCCGTGAAGTCAGCAGAGCGGGATCTGCATAGTTTTATTAAGGTGAAGTTAAGGCTCTGTGTCTCCAGCCTCGCGAAGCTCCGCGCTTGGATCGGGCCAGACGGCAGATGCTTGCGTGTTTGGCGCATGGATCCCCGGCCAGCGGCGTGACTTGACTGCCAGGCGGCTGCCAAAGGCCTCGGGCACTAAAGTCACTTATAAAGCTGATGCACATATATATATATATATACACATGACATCCCCACGGAAAGACCAATCAGGTTTGTCTGCGAGGTCTATCGGTTATTGAAGTTGGAGGCTGTGGACATTCGACAGATGAAACACCACTGGCCTTCTAACAGCACCCGAGCGACGAAGACAACTGCATTGAGAGAACGCGAGCTGGCACAGCCGAACTGCGCAGGCGGGCGGCGGCATCGGCAGCTGTGCCGCGGGTCTGCAGCGACCCGCAGACTCCGCGGAGGGGAAAGGTACGGCAACATATGCTCCGTCGTCTCAGCCGTTGTCGTCCTCATCCTCGTCGAGGTTGCCCTCCGTGATCAGGGGCACCACGAAGAAGTCGACGAGATCGTCCAAGTGGTCGAAGATCTCAATGTCCGTCATTTTCATCGTGCGCGCGATTGAGACCAATGAAAATCAGAGTTCCCAGCTTGTGCCACTGAAACAGCTACGTGACAATGGTAACATGCTGATAGGGGACTGTGGGAACGCGCAAGTCGCTCGCAACACAATGTGTGATTGCATCGATGCTACCTGACATCATCAGCAAAGGACTGCTCTGGAGTGTGCAAAAAAGGCAGGCAGGGCTGAAGCGGCATAGGCAGAACATGTCTAGTAGCAGTAGCTATGATGATCGGACCCCGGCCCCAGAGACGAAGACCTGCAACGCAGTCTCTTTTCACCTCCTTTGCATCGCGCGATGATTATGCTGCGAGCGCAATTGCTCAAATGGTCTGGACTCGTGCCCTAGACTCGAACAGGTGCGGCCTTTCCTTGGTAGAGATTCCGACTTTCGACGAGTCATATGGGCTTTTGAGAAGAGCTCTTCGAGTGTCGGTCGTGGGGTTTTGAGGGGGGGAGGGGCTTAGATGGCCTTGTAGGTGCTGATGCAGGTTTGCTATGATTTTCAGGTCATGCCTGTGACGGATGTCCAGTTTGCGGAGGAAGATCTGTTGCAGCAAACTCTCTTTCGTATCTTCGTAGCCTTACCTACGAGAGAAGTGGACCGGAACAAAAGGAACGGACAGAATCCTTCATATCTGATATGCAGCGACTATTTCTTCAATTCTTATAATTTAATTGAATTCCCGGCTTGACGTCGCCAAGGAGCACGTCATGCGCAGAAATGTCGGCCCGCCCCTGCCGGATTCGGATTCCGAGTCGTTTGAGGTGTGCTTAGGAGTGCATCAGGCTCTCCATCGGAAATGTCAAACAGATCCGACAACATGCCTCCCAAAACAGCACTACCGTCAAAAAGTTCTATCGGGAGTACATAGATGTTCCCGATACCATCCAGAAGCTGATGGTGCCACGATGCCGCCCAACGCGCATGGAAAGACGAGTGAGAAATCAAAGGTGTGGTGCTTCTCAACTTAACAACACAATCAACTTCAGTGAATGCTTAAGCACTTTCATTAACATTCAGACCCAGTAGATCGGCACTCGCTGTCGGCACACTACTCGTGGTGTCACAGCGCGACTGGCGCACCCGTTTCAACCACAATACTTGCAAGACCCTCATAAATAACAATGGAATGATGCTCATGTCATCGGTGTTGATGTGAGTATCAGCAGAAGGAAGATCGTCGTACAATCCCTTCGGAACCTCACAAAATGGCATCGAATGTGTCTAAATGTGGCGGAACAGCAGCCTCTGAAAACAACAACTGCACAAACAAGATTATGGCAAATGTTAGAGGCCCAGAGAGGCAAGTCTAATTCGCTTCGGGCCTGCCCGGGGTCCAACGAGAAGGCACTGGGTCAACATAGACCAGAAAGCTCCCGTAGTATCTACCCATAGGCTCCTTAGTAGTTCCTTTTTGGGATTACCTTATAGGATCCTAAAAATAGGCACAAAAAGGAACTACTTAGGAGCCTATGGGTAGTGTCTCTAAGACTCTAGGGGTGAGGGCTTACCCCGACGGACCCCCTGAACCCTTCTCTAGCTGGCACCTGCAACAGCACGGCAGTGGTCTCAGTGTGGCCACGGAGGGTCGACAAAATCAGGGCCGACGCGCCTCTATGCGAACGATTGGGTGTAGGATTAATGGCACATCGACAAGTCATATCCAGCACCAGCACCAGCAGCAGCAGGAGCACCGCTGCTGGCACCACCACCGCCTCCGCCACCAAAAGGCGGCGAAGACAAGCAGCGTCAGCACCACCACAAGCACGACGTTTACAGTATCACGCCGTCACTCGCAACAACAAGAAGAAATGCCGTCATCGACAGCCGCATCATCATCAGTGCGCCATCATCCGCATCAGCATCATCGTCAAATCGTCGTCATCGTCCTCGTCGTCAGAGCCATCATCATCGACACCAGGTTATCATGATCAGCACCATCAGGATGACAATAAGGGAGTACGGGAGTTGGCAAGATGTCTTCACAGGTTGACTAATACCTGTATAGGAAAGTGATGAATGAGGACATATCTCGAACGATAGATAATTACATCTGAACTCCCATGTATCGCTCGATGAACGACACGTCTGGGCTGAGGTTGGGTTCTGAGCTACCCTAAACTCACTAAACCGATTGAAATCAACACGCTGGACCTCGAGAATCTCGGAGATCAATGTCTGCGTCCTCGGATTGACGGGCTGCTCTGAAGTAAGTATTTACAGGGTTCTAAGATTCTAGGGTTGGGAATCTCAGGGTAGGCTCTCACGGTCGGAAATACTTCTGTCGGAGCTTTGGTGTACACAAACGTCCCGCACAAAGTGCCCCCGATAGAGCACCAAGTCGGAATTCCGAGCGTGTGATGCTCGCAAAGACCTATGGTCGTCCCAACTGACATAATGACAGGTTTGACAGTAGTGGTGCTGCTACCGCTACCTACGCCTGATCGAAAACGTGGTAAGAATTGCTTGACAGGCACGGGTAAGGCCACCGATTAGGGTGTCCATCATCAACATCATCGTCATCGCCACTACCATCGTAGTTGGTGAGCATCACCGTTAACTGATCACCCATACATTGGCTTGCTAAACAGCCGCACGAACCGTGCCTTCTCACCATGGTCGAAACAGTGATAGAGTTCTGCAGCACTCCGAAATTGCTCGAAGTCAGGTCCCCTTTGCACAAGGTACCTGTTTGTGCCACATTCTGGTGTGTCAAGTACTGCTAGGTATACTCAAGCAGACCATGATCTCAAACAAGTCCCGCTTAATCGGGCATGAGTCATGTCATCTGATTCTGCATCCACAGCGGGTAACCTCGGCCTCTCGCAACCTGATCCCCAACTGGTGCAATTCCTGCAACTGAAGCGGCCAAGAGTCTGACTGCATCAGAAGCTGGACCACCGCCGTCTGCCCAAAAGCGGCCGCCACGTGCAGCGCGTTCCTCAGATCGTCTACACAAGCACTGTCAACACTATGTGGCCAAAGAGCAGGTCCATGAACGCAGTCCAGGCGTCGAACTGGTATTGTCGAATGTGGCGCAGTCTGCCTGCGTCACGTGTCACATATGCTGCTTTTGCAAGTGGTAACTAGGCCCAGCTCTCTCGCTCTCACTGTCTCACTGTCTCTCTGTCTCTCTCTCTCTGTCTCTCTTTCTCTCACCTCAGCTCACCCCACCTCACCTCACTTCACTCCGGGGCTTAGGAGACCAGGTCCGGGCCAATTGGCCCATCTCTGTACACGGGCCTTGTGGCGACACGTGAAAGCACAACCACATTTACCCCGCGGCTGACAAGATTTTTTTGTGCCAGGTACGAGGGGCGAAAGTAGTTAGACATGGTCGCAAGTTTTGTTCCAAGCCGATCGGAGACAGACTCAAATGACGTATGAACAGACAATATCATGATCAAGCAAAGTAGAGGGAGAGTGATGTGTTCCCCCGATCACTCTCTCGTTCTATCTCGCGCACACGCGCGCTAACCAAAAAAACAGATACTTATACAAAAACTAGGTTCCCCAGTATGCCCATCACAATATTTCCTAATATTCGGTTTATTACAGCGACCCCAAAACAAGAAGTGCAAAAGGGTACTACTGGGAAACCTACCAGTAGTATGTATGCATATATATATATACATATACATATGAGCCGCTGCGTTTATTTACGGCTTAGGCTAATTGCGGTATCTCGCAGGGGTGCCCCTATCTCGTTTCATCATGTTATAAGTACTGGCAGAAATTCTTGATCTCGTTCAAACATCGGTAGTAGCAGCCCTTTAACTGTTACAGCCATACATGTACCTGATCTCGTTTTATGCGGTGCCCCTATCTCGTTCCCCTCTTAGAGGAAGTTCTGAAAAATAAATTACCGCACGGAGGTATCTCGTTTCAACAGAGCAAAGTATTGACGTAAATAAACGCCGTCGCTCATATATATATATATACACACACACACTCTTGTCGAACAACAACAATAGAATCCCTCCAGCACTTCGGGTGGTTCGCCGACTTCGCTGAATCTCAGTGAGCTTTCCAATGCGAGTTTCTGACGGCCGCGCGTCACTGAAGAGTTTGAAGGCTGCGCTGCGGTGACCCTGCCTTGTGGGCGATGAGCCACCTAACGGCTTCCGGCCTGCATTGCTTGGAGGAGGGTGGCGAGTAGAAGTATGGAGTGCAAAACGCAGCAAAGCCGACACTACACATATCTCTTCAAAAGCTTCTGTGGTTTGAAGAAAATATGAACTGAAAGTACAGCGACGAATCGCACCTTCCGCATCTCGCAGCTTCGTGCAAGGGCGTCGTGCCGCTAACGCTGGCCTTCGGGTGGCGGGGTGGTCAAGGCTTCGGGGATCTTAGAAGGGTTCAGTGCGAGAAGAAGGATCGAGTCCAGAAACTATTGAGATATCTTGTAGGATCGGGGACAAGCGACGGAAGAAATCTCAGGCTTCCAGAAAATCAAAATACCAACAGTCTTACAGTGCTCGAAACCACTTGAATGCGTATCGAAAACGATGGAGCCCATGCGAATTGCGAATTGATACTTGGGGTGTAGCAGTGTAGATGCTTGATTCACAACCAGCCCAGTAGAATGCTGCTGGTCTTTGCAACAACGGGAGCCTGCAGCATTCCGGTGAAGCCCTCCTCCCATAGCAGCTCCATCACCTTGATATGGCCGCTCCTGCACAAGTGCCCACCCTAACCCCAAACCCAAATTATTGGGCTCATTCTTGACATTCCAGCCCATAGTTCGGGATCACCTTTTACTGTATCCCCCCCACCCATGTCAAACACCACGGGAGGTCCTGGCAGCGGCGATTGCTGCGGAGGCTGCATGTGCCTCAAGCACCTCCTGGCCACGGGCCTGGCTTGACGATTC
>CAJNJA010093831.1:0-17808 GCA_905231915.1 Symbiodinium necroappetens
CCTAAGCCCCTAAACCCCTAAGTCCCTAAACCCCTGAAGCCCTAAAGCCCTAAGCAGACCTTGAGCTTAAGTACCGGTCGCTCTCGGAGCTGTGGCTCCTTTCATTCAGGCTTAGGGTTTAGGGGTTAGGGTTTAGAGATCTGCCTCTCATTCGACCGCGAGGCCCAAAGGATTTACGGTGATGGCATGGCCTTAATAAAACCCGCAGAGCCCTTAATGCCCACCGCCTCGCGGAGCTGTCCTCTACAATCCCGATATGCATGTAGTATTTCTCCTGACTCAAGCTTCCTGTAGATATGGGAGCATGCAGCCTCGCCCCGTCTGCGTTCAGTGTTCATTGTAGGGTTTCCCAAGCCAGTCCCGAGCCCTCACGCCCTCAGCCCCGAACCCTAGACCGATCCAACCTTATCGAGAGGGACTAGCGCCCCAAGAATCCCCCTAATCCTAACTCCTACCCTAAACCGTGCCCCCCAAAACCTAAGCCTCGATCTAAAGCCTGACCTATCTTGCCCCAGAAGTCTCTTGCCTTATTAATGTGGGGCTCCTTATTATAATTATCGTACAATATACCCCAAACCCTATTCTAATTACCAGGGCCCCTATATTAAGGGTTCTGCACCGGGGCTCGTGGACTTCAAGCTTTAGTAGAGATCCGAGTGCTCGCAGTAGAGATGAGGCCACAACTACAAGTGCCCCTTTCTTTGGCCTCCAATCCTAAACCCTAAACCCGAAACCCTAAATCCTGAACCCTTTCTTCGGCTTCTGCAGCTTCCAATCAGCATAGCCCTAAACGCCATCATGGGCGGTGTTAGCATGGGCTGTGTCTTTGGCAGCGGGAAGCAACAGGGGCCAGAGCAGCATTTACGTTTCGAGCGAACTCAGCTCTCTGTTCATACTGCCCACCCTCATCGGGACATGGCTCAGGACCCCGGCACGATTTAGGGTTCACGGTTTAGACTACGCCCAGAAACCTAAATACCCCTCCTTGAGCTCTGCACTCTTTCTTGCGGGAGTGGGCTTTCGTGTTTAGCGTCCTCTGGTGCAGGATAGGTGGGTGTTCCTCGGTCAGCTTCTTACAACACCGTTTTAAAGCAGACAGCACCCATGCGCCTTCGAGTAGATGTCGGGGTCTTCACTGCGTAAGGCGGGCAGTCTCATGTCAGACAGTATCTTCAACTACCATAACCTGCTTTTCTGTAATGAAACATATCGGGGCACAACAAAACGCACATTTTTGGCAGTTCAAGTTATTTCTGAGTGTTTTCAAACGATTCTGGTCACCAGGCTTATGCCCTACGCCTTGACCGCCATAATATCTGAACCCAGGAGGTCCGCGGTCCAAGGGGTCTTGGGCAACGCTCGCACAATATCTGAGGGCAGATGTGCAGCAATGCTTGGAAGAGGCTGTGTAGCGGGGCTCTTGCAGTAGTTAGAAGTAGCAGTAGCAGTAGCACGCCTTGTGACAAGCATCGCTGCACCTGCAGGGGCGTGTTTCGGAAAGTGAGAGCTGGGTTTCTGGCTACAGGGAAAGCTCGGAGAAAGAGCACCTGTGCGTATGCACCCACCTGCTTCGTCGAGTGGGCCTGTCGATGGATTTTCCGAAACCCTATACCCCATAAACCCTAGACCGGTAACCCTATAGACCCTAGGCCGGTATTAGGATAATACTTGGGCTCAGGCAGGAGGACTGCAGTCGAAAAGCATTGTGAGCCTTTGCGAACACTCTGAACCTACAGCAACAGTCCGCAACTAATGTAGGGGTCTAAATAAGCATCAATATTGTTCCTTAGGCTTCCTTGTTGTTACTATAACCCTATTGCAATTATTAGGGCACCTACAGTACCCCCCGCCCGCCCCCCACCCCAAGCCCCTTAGAATGACCCGCCCTCCTCCCGACCCTCCCGGACCGACAGAACCCGAAAGTTCTTCTTTGAGCCGCGATGCCGAACACCGAACGCTTGGATCTCGATCCGGACAGGCTCGGCTTCGGGATGTATGATCAATTAGGATTTCGGGTTTAGGTCATGATTGTCGCGGGTTCGAATTGCAGGTTTGGGGTTCAATATATATATATATATATACATAGGGCATCCAAAGCTCTAAAGTTCTAAAGAATGCCTTAAACCGGAACCCGCAAACCCTGGACCCCTACCCGGCCGAAGCCTTTCGCCCCAACTGCACGCGCAAGCCCCATAACCCACAAACCCTAAGCCCAAACACCCAAGGCCCCTAAACTCACCATAGAGCTTGAGGGTTTGGGGTTTCGGGTTTAGGGTGTAGGGTGAAGCTCTACTTGGCTGTAGGGCGCAACGTTGACTGTATCTCCTCCTCGCCCTTAAACACCTTCGTGGTCCAAAACCCAACTTTTCAACTTTTGGGGCTCTTATAAGGTAGTCTTATTCTGAAAGTTTGAACTTTTTTCCTCATGGGTATGTGGGAAGTAAGACACCCATTGCCTTTTTTCACGAGGTCTGCCTAAACCCTAAGCCCTAAACCCTATTAAACCCTAAACCGAAAACGCCAAACCCTAAACCCTGAACCGAAAACCCTAAACCCTGAACCCTACGAGGCCTGCCTTCCTTCTGCTGGAGCAGCCCAAGGAGGCCTCAAGCCTCGCAGTGGAGGCCGTAAGCCCTCCTCCACGGATCAGGGCTTAAGTTCAGGGGTTTAGGGGTGTAGGGGTCTATTTAGGGGTTCAGGGGTTCGGGGTTCTGGGCAGTTCTGGGGTTTTGGCATTTAGGGTTGAGGTCTCTAAAATCAAAAGAAGAGCACGCAATAGAGATACAAAGGATACAGGAACATAGGCAGATATCGGGAGTAAGCAGACGACCAACAAGCCGATGAAGCGAGAGTATATACACGTACGTGCATACGTGCACATACACACATAAGTGTGTCTGTGTCTGTGTGTATATATATATATATGTATGGATATGTAAATATATGCACCTATGTATGCATGCATGCATGTATGCCTGCATGTATGTACGTACGTACGTACGTACGTACGTAGGTATGTATGTATGTATGTATGTATGTATGCTAGTATGTATGAATGAACGAATGTATGTATATCTAGGTCTTGCTTATTCGTTCAAGACATACATACATGCGCACAGACGCTTCGGGATGGTGGGATTTTGGGTTTTGGTTCAGGCTCCGGATTCTTTTTTGGTATGTGGGCTTTTGGCTGTAGGAAGCTGGCGGCTACTAAACCCTGAACCCTAGGCCCTTGGGGGCTCCATGCGTGAGTGTGGGATTCGAGATTTCCTGTAGCCTTTGGGTTGAACCTCGCAGACTTCAATGCGCGCTTAGGGCTTGCAGTTTAGGGCTTAGGGTTTAGGGGTTTAGGGGTTTTAAGTTTAGAGCTTAGGGTTTAGGGCTTAGGGCTTAGGATTTAGGGTGTAGGGCTTTGGGTTTAGGACAGCTCCTAAACCCGGGTTTCGGAGTTTGCGTATTGGTGTGGGGCATTTGATGGGGCCCTAGGGTTGAGGGTTTAGGGTTGAGGGTTTGGGGTTCGACCTTAGACACTGTGTGTATGAAGGAGCCTGCCAAGAAGAAGCCCCGCATCGGGATGCTGGAGGCGTTGCTTGGGGTTTGCGGTTCAGGGAGTCTCCGTGGGAGTCTCCGTGGTCTCACTAACAACCCTAAGCTCTAAACCCCGAACCCCCTAAACCCTTAAACCCCTAACCCAGCAAAGCATAAAGTGTCATCACCTGAGGGGTCCAACGAAAATGAGACTGAGATGTCTAAGTCCTAAACTCCCGCCTCAAATGCGATCAGGTGTAGATTCTGCTTTTTCGCTTGGATGGTCCGCAGACGTCTTGCATAAACCCCTAAACCCATAAACCCCTAAAACCTAAACCCCTAAACCCTAAACCCTAAAACCCAAAAGCCCATAAACCCTAAACCCTAAACCCCTAAACCCTAAACCCCCAAAACCCATAAACCCTAAACCCTACACCCCTAAACCCTAAACCCACAAACCCAAAAACCCATAAACCCTAAACCCTACAACCCACAACCCTAAACCCTGAAACCCAAAAACCCATAAACCCTAAACCCCTAAAGCCCTAAAAGGGATCTACTCCGGGCGTCAGATCAAGGTGCTCCAGAACCGGAAATCAGAGCACCTTAGCCCGGAAGGAAGTAGGACCAGGGTTTGGGGTTTAGGGTTTAGGGTTTAAGGTTTAGGGTTTAGGGTTTAAGGCTTGGGGTTTATTGTCATGGTTTGACAAGAGTTGGGGCTTAGGGGTGTTTTGAAGCTGGCACACGGGTGTATCTGAGCATATGTACGGGTTTTCGTAAGGCTTACGATCAAGACTTCATAAGTAGGTTGTATGTACCAAAGTTGAGGTTATCTCACTTGTAACACCACTTACAACTGACTTATCGAGTCACCGGATCCTTTACAACACTCTCGTAGTGCTACTGTTTGTCATCTGCGTCGGTCATACTTTATAGCCATTATTACTAGAGCTATTGCCGGTATTATCATTATTTCTATAAGCAAGCCCAGTGAGACTCACGGCCCTAGGTTCAAGCCTAACCCTAAGAGCCCAAAAGCATAGTGCTAGAATCGTAATCGTCGCACTATCGGTAGTACCCTGGACCCTTTGCTTAGTAAGCGTAATCCACAAAACCAAGCCTGGCGAGCGATGGGATGATGGTAGGTCACATGTACGAAGCAGGTGGGGTGAGTGGGGTCGGGTCGGTAGGCCGGTAGGGGAGATAGGCAGGTTGCTACTGCTCGCAGTACACCTGCCACCATCAGCGCTGCTACCACCACTGCTGCCACCTCTGCAAGCCTAAACTCTAACCCCGAAACCCTAACCCCTAACCCCGAAACCCTAGAGCCTAGGCCGTGAGCCCGAAGCCCTTCCGAAGGCCAGTTCCGCCCTGACGGCAGCCCGCGCTTTCCTCGCCTCCGCTCCTGCGGCACCGAGTGTGGCCCTGTCGGCGCCGCTGGCGTTGATTGAAATTTCCAGGGTAGCAAAAGAAACTGAAGGGTTCCTTTAAGAGTCTTGTTTAACCCTAAGGCTCTAAGGACTCATATTTTGAGGCTTTTGGCGCCCAAAGACCACACTACATCATAAGGCTTTCGGGCTCTTTTGAGCCTTAGGGTAAGAGTTCATTTAAAGGGTTCCATGAGGGTTCTATAGGATTTATAGTGCTTACGCTATAGGGATCTATAAGGGCGAAGGGTTTAGGGGTCATAGGAACCTGATCAAGAAACCTTGGGTCTTTATTAGGGGTCTGTATATGTATCCTGAGATTTTGGGGTTCTACGACCACGAGGTCGAGGATTTGGAGCATGACTGGGTTCTTGTTAAGGGATTCAAACTTAAGCTAGCATGATAAAGAAACCCGATGATTTTACGGTAACTTAAATGAAACTCCTTAACAAGAACCCAGATTGGGGATTCGGGCTTTTCGGGTTGTGAGGATTCAAGAGTTCTGCCCAGCTCTCGGGTTCAGGGTTTAGGGTTTAGGGTCCAGGGTTTAGGCTGCAAGGATTCCGGACAGGATTTACCACCATAGAAGCCTCGGCCTAAGCCTTTACCCTCAAGCTGTGATGCTGATCCGTTAGCTCAGAAACGGACGCAGAATGACTGCGTAACAGGAGCCTCGGATTACTGCTGTGACGGAGAAAAAGCCGGCCACTCCGACTGCAATACGGTTAAGGGTTTAGGGGTCAAAGTTTAGAGTGAGGGTTTAGGTGGCCGCCATCGTCGTCGTGCCGCAGCAGCAGCAGTAGTAGTAGTAGTCGTCGTCGTCGTCGTCGTCGTCGTCACTTAGTACGTCGTCGCCGTCGTCGTTGTAGTACAACCAGCAGTCGCAGCTGCAGTAGTAGTGTCGACGAAGAAGAGTAGTGGCAGGAGGACGAGCTGGAGCAGGTAGTCAGGTAGCAGTGGCAGGAGCACGAGGCAGGTACAGGCAGCAGGTGGCAGGTAGCAGGTAGCAGGTAGCGTTCGTATATTTCTCCCTTTTGACCTCGAACAGCTGAGCAGCAGAGACAGGTTCTTCACGGCCTTTCAGTTTTGAATCATCAGCCGGATTTACTCCCTAATACCCCTTGCGTAGATGTTCATCGGTGTTTGGATGTCGGGCCATAAGCAGGTTCCCACCATACTTCAACCCAACCACGCAACCGCAAAGTAACCTTCACGCCCGCCCATACTCATATTCCAATTCCAGGACTTTTCGAGTAACCGCGTACTCAGAGCCTTCTGAATAAACTATAAGCCGACCCTGCCCAAGTTTGAGCGGATGCCAAAGTCTTAAACCCGAAAACCCTAAACCCTAAAACCAAAACCCTAGACGATATGGGACGCACGCGATACTGACGGTTCGGTAAGCAGTGCATTGCGGTTTGCACTGACATATGTCCTGCTGAAACAGCCCTGTATAAGGATTCTTTAAAGGGTTTTGCAGAGGTGACTAGAACGATTTCTGTAAAGGTGCACTGTGGAGTGCCTTGACAGAGTGGGGTTTGGGGTAGATTATCGTAAATTTTCTCATCAGGAGTGCTGAGTAGTGTAGTAGTACTAGTTACTCAGGCTTCTGTATTGCACCCCTAAATCTAAACCGAGGGATGGTGGCAAAGTTCGATATGTCGGAGTTTTGGATTGGAGGCCGGAAATCCAAAACCTTGAAACCAAGCCTTTACTTAGGGATGTTGCGGCTTTAGGGGTTAGGGGTTTAGGGTTTAGGGCTTAGGGGTTTAGGGCTTAGGGGTTTAGGGTTTAGGGGTTTAGGGCCTAGGTCCTAGGGCTTTGGGGTTTGCTTTCCGAGTTTCGATTGTAGCTTTTCAGGGTCTACCAGGTGATTCAAGCGTTTTCAGGATTATACCCTACACTTACTTGGCCGACATAGAATACCATCTTGTAGGATTGATGTAGGGTTGGGGGAGCAACCCTAAACCCTAAACCAGCCTTCGAACTGAGGAGATCGTAATACCTCGAGGAAAAGAGAGCTCCAGCTCCAGTGAAAGCGAGGAGGAGGATCCGGGGAGGGGGGGAGGTCTAGCGTTTAGGAGGGTTTAGGGTTTAGGGGGGTTTAGGGTTTTAGGGTTCAGGGGGTTGATTGTTCGGGGCTGCAGGGCCTTCATCTAGGAGACGAAAAATAGTTGGAACAGCTTATTGGGGTAGAGTCTAACATATTTATCACAAGGAACCCTAGAAACAATAATCGTGGTACTTCCCTAGGCTTGAAAACGAGGGGCTTCGGGTTTCGCTTGCCGGTGCTAGATCTCCTCTCTTCTGCATGAAGCCGAAACCCCCAAATGCCAAATGCCAAGCCCCCAAATCCAAACCTCCCAAAAACCCGAGACTTAGGCACAAAACCTCTACATAAAGCCTTGAACCCTTAAGCCCTAGTATGTTGTGTAGCCCTGACCAGTCCCCTTTCCAGGGGCACTCTAGCTGCCGAGACTTTACCGGCACCCTGTCAAGCCCTGAATCCCTCAAACCTTAAAGCCCTAAACCCTAAAACCCCAAACCCTAAACCCTAAAACCCTAAAGCCCTAAACCCTAAAACCCTAAACCCTGAACCCTGAACCCTAAACCCGGCCATAGAAGCCTGGCAAGTTGCGAATGCTATTCCTTGGGGCCCCAACCATTCAGGCCCGTAGATTAGTCTTCCGCTTTTAGTGTTCCGACCGACAAGAAAAAACAAGGCCGGTAACGATTGAAGAGCAAATCCGGGCTTGGGGTGTAGGGTTCTTGCAGGCAACTAAGCCTAACGCTCTAAACCCGAAGAAGCCTTCCCATCCCTCGAGCCGAAACCTGGAATCCTAAACCCTATAAACCCCGTTTGAAACCCGTCAGCCTGCGTCCCCAGAACCAGCATCAGGAGGAGCAGGATTTCGGTGTGGAGATGGAGATTGGCTTGGGCGTGTTCTGAGCTCAGTTCATCAGTTTTTATTTGTCGTAACCTTTGTATAGCCGAGCATATCGTAGAGCCTTGTTCTAGAGTCAAAGCACCTTTTTGTGGTTTCAGTGCTCACCAATCTAGAGCCACCCTCACTTTGCATCTTGTGTCCTTGCTTTGGGAGTAGTTGGGGGGTCTTCATGCGGTCCGATCCCTAGGATTCTCAGCGCTGCGAGTCTGGAGGGAAGCCTTCTTGAACCCAAGCGTCTTCCCTTTTTGC
The DNA here is from genome assembly GCA_905231915.1 of Symbiodinium necroappetens. Classification (NCBI taxonomy): domain Eukaryota; class Dinophyceae; order Suessiales; family Symbiodiniaceae; genus Symbiodinium; species Symbiodinium necroappetens. The sequence goes on from CAJNJA010093831.1 coordinate 8,153, forward strand.
CGTCGGCCCTGCTCCGAGTATTTTATTCCGATGATGCTCATGGTGATGGCATCAAACTCTTATCGCCGCAACTCTACATAGTCTGGGCGCGATCATTGCTGGTGTTAGAGCACCACGGCGATCAAGACAACCACGACCACCAGCGGGCTTCGAGGATACCGCTGGTAGACCACCAGTTTAGGGTTTAGGGCTTACCAGCCGGAGACCATCCAGAGACCAGCACGAGAACCACAGGACACAAAACGGCCAAACCAAGCTGCATGCCCCATGTACTTGCGCGACTCAGGTGCACCGCCACAAAGCATTCCCCAAGTACCGGCGGAATTCGGAAGCAACCGCTCCCCCCAAGTACTCGCAGATTCAGGAGCTGCTTTCCCCCAGTACAGGTTGGCTTCAGGAGCAAGGCACCTTTCCTTTTCCCAATACACTGGCGAGATTCGGGAGGCCGGCCAACATGCTTTCTTCATCTTTCTTCCAAGTATTGCTGCAATTCAAAGATTTCGGAGCAAAACGTGGTCCAGGCAATCATTCTGATTTACACTGAATCTGGCTCTCCCTGTGACGGTTGCAGAATGTTCCAAACAGATCTTAGATTTTGTGCAGGGGCGCGTGCCTTGCGCGGGAACCAACTAATGCGCTTTACTCTTAGTGTGGTGTGTACCAGGCAGTTTGGGCAACCACCCTCAATCTGCAGACCTTGCTAAGACCCCATAGCAGTTGTCGCAAGTCCTACCTCCTGCAGAACACTATTGAAAATGCACAGGCCACCTTATGCACAGTTTCTTTTCGCCACCAAACTCTGCACCCCGAACTGCATAAAGGTCCTCTAAACACCCATATATATATATACACACACCTATAAAAACAAAAAAAAAATATATATATATATATAGAGAGAGAGAGAGACAGATAGATAGACGGACCCAAGGCCGAAAGCTTGTTCTACCGTGCCAAGGCTCGATGTTCTTGGCTCCACTGCACCCTTGCTCGCCCGCGGGATTCAGGAGGCAAGGCTCTCTTCGACTCGGGCCCTACAGCGTCATCCCCTGCCCCTTTTTTTACGGTTCCCTGGTTTTAAACAGAACAGATCTTAACCGTAGAAGAAAAGCTAGGCAGCCTAAGAAAAAGAGTAGGGTATGGGTTTAGATTCCCCGAAAATCCAGTTGGTTTGGAGTTTCGTGCTTGGGGCTTTGGGTCTACTTGTAACTGATCATAAACCCTAAACCCTAAACCCTAAACCCTCTACCCGTACTAAGCCGTGGAACCCTGTACCCTCAACCCCGAAGCCCTTCACGCCCCAAGCCCCAAACCCTTACACCCTGAGCCCTTAGCTAACGCTTCTTATAGCCTCTTCATCTTGGCCGTATTGACCCTCTACCCCTTAAACCCCCAAGCCCTTAAATCCTCAGCCCCCATAAACCCTAAAGCCCTATAAAGCCTAAGCCCTAAACCCCAAACCCTAAACCCTACACCCGACACCCTAAACCCTAAACCCTAAACCTTGCGCCCTAAATCCTAAACCCTACACCCTAAACCCTAAACCCTAAACCCCAAACCCTTTACTCAAATCCCTTTCCTTTTTGGGGCTCATGCTGAGGCTGCCGGCCTCCTTCCCGAACAGGAGTCCCAGGCTGGAAAAATCTCTCGAGTTGAGGGTTCCTAAACCCGAAATCCTAAACCCTGAACCCTAAACCCTGAACCCACCCTAGACGGTTTAGGGCTTAGGGTTTTACCAATACTATTTTTGGGGGTTCCTCTATGATATTTATACTATTACGGAACCCGAAAGCCTATTCTAATCATTAAGGCGCCTATATGAGTCCTAAACACTAAACTATAAAGGGCTCCCTTTCAAGGTCGAGGAGGGTGAGGTTTCACTTGTCAAAGCAAAGCCTTGAGATATGGGCTGTAGGGTCTTTGGGCAACTAGGCCATGAGGCAGTCAGGGTTTTTGAATTGTGGCTCGAGGGTTCTGAGATGCGGGGTTTGAGCTTAAGATAGTTTAGACCTAAAACTGAAGCTTCAAAAGCTAAGCCTTGATGCTTGTTTAAGACCGTGTATCAGGACATCCTAACGAGGAGCCCTAGAAAGGTAGGCCTTATAGGGTCCAGCTAAACCCTACCCGAGATACCTTCTGCTTGGGTGTCGGAAACTGCTGGCTTTCTGTCGAAGTCCTTCCCAACCCGTCACAACCCTAAACCCTAAACCCTGACCCAAGAAGAGCCTTACATAATTCCGAACCTCACTGACCCCAGCAAGCCCATGCGCCCGAAGCCATAATCGATGGTAGCGCCCAGGAAGCTCAAACACTTTTCTAAACCCTAAAAAGCCGTAAACCCTAAGCCCTAAGTGTTTTTCTAGAGAGTTACGTCTATCGCTGAGCTTGGAGGCTCAAAGCCCCAAACCCTAAACCCTATGCCCTAAACCCTAGAAACCCTAAACCCCTAAACCCTAAGCCCTAAACCCTAAACCCTAAACCCTATAAGTGCAACGACTTCAAACTCAGCCTTTTCTGATAGCCCTGAAAACCCTCACGGTCTGCAAGATCCTCCAACCTAAAGGTTCTGAGCAGCCCTGACTTTGGGTTTAGGGTTTAGGGCTTAGGACTTAGGGTTTAGGGTTTAGGGGTTTCGGGTTTAGGGTTTCAGGTTTAGGGTTTAGGGCTTAGGGTTTAGGGTTTAGGGACACCAAAAACCTTCAAAAGCCCACAGCCACAAGACTTCACGTAGGCAACGCGAACCTATAACTATCCGCGCCGTGGCCAGAGCCCTAACATTAAACCAAGCCGTCCATGCCAGGCCACTGCAGCCGCTGAGACGCCTCTTGTGCAGGACGTGCTTGTCGACTGGTTTAGGTTTGAGGTCTATAGGGTTTAAAGTGTAAAGGATTTCGTTTTGAAGGCTATCGGTGATTCAGTTGGGTTTTGTCTGCGGCTTTAACTTTAGCGTCTTCTGTGCCGGATTGCCATCAGTAAGTCTTGAGGGTGAAAGTTTAAAACCTCCACTTGTAAGTCTATTTTCGGTTGGTTTTTCCAAGTACGCCTACGTGCAAACCGCTGCCCTAAACCCAATAAGAATCTGAAGGGCTCCAAACCGGCTAGAGAACAGGCCGCGGATCAACCCTCAAGCGCAGGGTACCGAACGATGCCATAACCCCAAACCCCAAGCCCTAAACTGGCCCTAAACCCCAAACCCTAAACTGGCCCTAAACCCCAAACCCTAAACTGGCCCTAAAAACCCAAAACCCTGAACCTTCAAGCGCTTCACTCTCAACCCTAAACTCCCCGTCTGTTCCTGCAGGAGGTGCCGCAGCCTGGCTCACCCGGCGCACCCATGGATGTCGAGTCAAGCGATGGGGAAGCAAAGCAAAATCAGGACCCTAACAACCCCAAACCCTAACCCCCAAACCCCAACTCAGAAACCCTAACCCCTAAACCCTAAACCCTAGGGGGGATGGGCAGGGCTTCTTGGGTTGACACCCTCAACGCCCTAAGCCAGCAACCATCCGGAACCCCAAATCTCGAAAGCCTGAAGCACCATACATGAACATTTGGGCTTTAGGGTTTAGGGTTTAGGGGTTTAGGGGTTTAGGGGTTTAGGGTTTAGGGTTTAGAGTTAGGGTTCCGAAAACTTGGGCTTGGGATTTAGGCTTCGGGGCTGAGTCGGTAACCTTCAACCTTTTGGGGCTTATATAACCCTACCATAATTGGAAAGGTTAACCTTTTTTGGGCAAGGGTACTCAGCCCCGAAGTAGGGTTCCGGATGTATGCCTAAAGCCCTATCGAGCCAGAACCCCAAATACCTTTCTTTCGGGCTTTAGGGTTTCACAGTCAAGGTTTAGGTTAGTGCAAGGGTTTTCTCGTTTGTTTAACCCCTAGTTACTAGGTGTCCTTAACCCCCAGACCCCAAACCAAGAAGCAACACTGGTACGGCTCTAAACATTTGGAAACCCTTTGAAGACTAGCCCTTATATCATTTAGGGATTTCGCCTGTAGCTGAACCTAAATTCTCGGGATTAGAGATTTCGGCTTTAATGGCGAAGGTAGAAGCCAGAAAGCAGGAATATCGTTGTCTTCATACTCTTGAAACTAGTTCAAGCATAGCGAATTCCAGCGCTAACCATCCAAAGTCCATCTTCCAACCTAGTTAGACTTTTCTGTTGTAAGGTTCATGACCATCTGCGCTACAATAGCAGCTCGACATCACAGAGCTTTAGATCGTAACCGACGGCCAGCATTCTGCTCAGGCTTCCTTGTTGTGAAGCCCGTAGACATCTCCCTTCAAGAAATATAGGTCTTGCGAGGTACAGGTAAAGCCCTTGAGCTTCAACCCAAAGCGCAGAGCCCTAAACCCTAAACCCCCCAAACCCGAAGCCCTAAACCCGAAACCCTGAACCCTAAACCCTAAACCTGAATCTCACAAGCATTTCAGCCCGAGACCTGCTGTGATCGAAGCCTCCATCTTCGAAATCGTCAAAGCCACCTGGACCCTAAACCGCTTTGAAGCCCAAGCCCAATATAGGGGGCCTTGACAATTACCTATACTATTTTGGGGGGCTCCTCACTATAACTATAGTATAACCGACCACGAAAGCCTTATTCTAATTATTAAGGCCCCTACATTAGACCCTAAACCGCTTTGAAGTCCAAGCCTAGACCTTATAAACTCTAGGCCTCAAGGCACAAAGCCCCAAAACCCGAAAGGCTTTTGAACCCTAGTGCCTCAGCTAGTCCGAAGTAGAACCGCGGTCCGATCAAGGCCCAGAGACCCATGCGCTGAATACAGTTAGGTTTAGGGCTTGTGGTTTAGGGCTTAACTTAAGACATGAGTCGCTTCAATCAGAGAGCCTTAAACGTTGCAGGTTTCTCGCTGTTTAGGTAGACGCTATATCCCAACGCATCACATCCGAAAATCCGGAATCCAGACCCGCAGCTCTACTAGCAGGCCAAAGCATACACACATGTAGCCCTAAACCCTGAAGCCCTAAACCCTAAACATTTAGCCACCAACTCCTGTCAACCCTTCGACCGGTCCTGTAACACCTACATGTTTAGGGGTTCAGGGTTTAGGGGCTTGGGGGTTTAGGGGTTTAGGGTTTAGGGTTTGGCGCCCGGGGTTTAGGGTTTAGGACCCTAGGACCCGGTGACCTCGTTAAACCGGATGGTGCGGACATGACATCCCGAGCAACCCCATCTGCCGTAAACCCTAAACCGGCCGCCGCCAAGTCCGGGCTAAAGGGTCGAGCCTAGGGACGAAAGCTGGGGCGGGATTCTTTGCATGACCAGAGGCACCTGCTCTTGGGTGGCTTTGGGGCTTTTGGGGCTTAATCTTCCCTAAACCCTCAACCCTAAAACCCTAAACCTTCAACCCCTAAACCCTGAACCCTGTTCCATGCAGGGTGAAGGGTTTAAGTTTAGGGTTTGGGGCTTCGGGGATATCTGGGCGGGGGCGGGGGGGTCGATGTCGGCTTGAGGTCAACTTGCCGCTGTATGCAGTAGAGGGGGGGAGGGGTAATTTGGGGGTGGGTCAGGGTTTGGGGTTTAGGAAACCCTGAACCCTAAACCCAGAAGGCTGCAAACTCCCGTCAACCCTAAACCCTAAACCCTAAACCGCAAAATCCTGAGCTTCAAATCCGACCCCGAAGAGCGCTGAACCCCTCAACTCTGCGCTGGTCTTCGGGACTTGGCAGTCTTGGTATACGATATAGGGTTTGGGGATTTAGGGTTTTAGGGGTTTGGTTTAGGGGTTAGGGTTTAGGGTTTAGTTTGATATAAGTTATAGCTCCCAAAATCCAGAATGTGTATGGCTTGGGCGTCGATGTGCGTCACCGGGGTGGGGCCTTGCAAAGCCCAAACCTGCTAGCTTAACAGGTAAACCCGAGGGCTCAACACAAAGCCCTAAATGTGGTCTTTGGGCCCACTGGCCTTCGAGTTTAGGCCTAAACCCTAAACCCTAAACCGTTAGGGCTCAGGGTTTAGGATCTGAGCCCTTAGAGCCTAAAGGCAACTCTTATCTTACCCAGCCTTATCTGTGCAGCGACCGGAGGAATTCTCTAAACCCCTGAGTCCCTCCTCCGTGACACTCAACCTCCATAGCAAGCCCTTAGTCCTAAGCCCTAAAAGGGTAGTTCTCTAAAGTAGGGTCCCTTTTTGGGTCCCCAATATAGTACGGCACCCTTACAAAAAGGATCCCAAAAGGGACCCTATATAATTTAGAGAGCTACCCGAAAGCTCGTTTAACAAAAACCTTAATACTTAAAAAAACCCTAGTCCCTGGAACCCTAGACCCTAAATCCTGAAGACTTTAAGCCCTAGAAATAGGACCCTAATATAATACCCTAAATTCCTAAATAGTAGGATCCTGATTATAAGGACCCCCAAATTAAGGTACCCTAACTTTGAGGATACTAGCCCCAAAACTCCAAACCCAGAAGCCCACATCGAAGCACCGGCTTGCAGGGGAAGCTTCGACCTAGTGCCTCCAGGCAGGGACGTTCGCAGGACTGTCTTAGGCTTTGGAGTTTAGGTTTCAAGTTTTTGGTGGTTAGAGTTCAGGAGTTAGGGTGCAGGTGTAAAGTTTTAGGCGTTATAGGGTTTGGGATTATCCGGTTAGGTTAAGATTTTTCTGCGTGTCGGGTCTAGGTTTAGATTGTGTTTGTTTCTTTCGTGTCTTTGTTATGCACACCCACGAAACAAACACATACAGACACAGGCAAACACCGACAGAAGCCTGTATGCATTTCGGGTTTTCGTACTGAGGGTGTATTGTAAATCTTACAGTTTAGGGGGCCTCAGCCCAACGCCCCTAAACCCTAACCCCCCCTAAACCCCCTAAACCCCCTAAACCCCCTAAACCCTAAACCCTGTCTTAGCCCAACGCTGTGCCGCTTGTTGGCAAGGTCGATTTGCTCTTGGGCATACCATGGGCGCCGCAGACAGTCGTGTGGAAACTCGTTGGCATTTCTGTGGTTCAAGGTATATGGGAGGTCCCGAAAATCAGGGGTACCAAATTTTGGGGTCCTTGTTGTAATAAGGATCCTACTATTTGGGGTATGGTCTCAGAGTTTTTTGTTCTTACAGGGCTTGTTATGACCACTTAAAACCCTATACACACTAAAGGCATAGACCTGGAACTCGAGGTATCTGCAAACCCTAAACCCTCAATCCTAAATCCTCTGCGAGTCCTTCGGCTTTCGGCATTTGATTTCGGGCATGGTTTTGGTTCCTGGTTTATCCGATTCAGTGTTGAAGTTTTAGTTTAGGTTTTAGGGCTTGGGGTTTAGGGTTTAGTGTTTAGTGTTTCGTTGTTGTTTCAGGCTTTGCAACCATGGGGGTTCGAGAGTCTATTGTACGTACTTGAACATTTTACACTCCCATGGAGGGGTTTAGGGTTTGTGTTAGGTTAGTTAACGTAGTAAGGGTGACGATACCTCTAGTTTGGAACTGGCTTTAACTATGTGACCCTCTAGAAAAGTCTGTTCGGTGGCGTCGTCACTGTTTGAAAAGTTTTGTTATTTCTCTGTAATGGATGCCAACGAGGCAGCTCGGGGTATCATGCACCAAAAATCAGAATCTTTGGGTTCTTTCCAAGCATCTGCCATCTTCCATGTTACAGTTCATAGAGTTTGCTATTGGCCATTGGTGCTGCGAGCGCTTTTGCCAATCATTGCGCAGCAACGAGTGAGGGGGGGGGGGGGTAGGGGTGCGGGGTTTAGTTCTTATGACGATCAATGGGAAAAGCAGTCTTGCCAAAGCCCTGCGGGTCAACCACGACCAGATCAACGCATGTGTTAGGTTCGCGGTTAAGGGCAAGGGTTCAGAGGGGAGCTAGCCTGGTATGCATTCCCTGAGAGTGAACTTTAGGTTGGGGTTTAGGGGTTTAGGGTTTAGGGTTTAGGGCATGAGAACGGTACACGAACGACACATGTACCATGGGTCTGGGTGGGGTCGGAGAGGTTCCCATTCCCAGAAAAACCTCCGTCGCTGCAGCACAAACCCTGACCCAGAAGTTCATCCTTTACCCTCCCTAAACGCTAAACCCTGAACCCTAACCTCTAAACCCTAAACCCCTAAACCCTAAATCCTAAACCCTACTAAGACCGGCACAATCCGAGGAAGCTCAAACTGGGCGCGAAGGCAGTACATACTGTTGATGACATAAATCCTGCACTACTTTAAGGACCCTAAGCTATGGGAATTATGGTATATTCCTTTTTATGGGTAATGCCGGATTTATATCATCAACCGTAGCGGTGTCTTTGGTCCCAGCAGCCTCAAAACATTCGTATAGAACCCCTGGAGAATCCCTGCGAAGCAGCTGGAAGCCACGTAAAGTGCTAAAAAAAAACACAGCAAGTAGCGAAGGCAGAGGATTTGAAAAACTCCGGGGAGAATGAGCCAAGCGACGGTGTCCCTCAGCCTGGCTTGTGATTTTTTTTTGCGGCATGCGCGGGTTTTGAGGCTTTAGAGATATAGGGTTTCTGGCTTCCCTAAACTTTAAACCCTAAAGCCCTAAACCCTAAACCCCTAAACCCTATCAGGTTTCAGGGTTCAGAGTTCAAGGGCTTCGACATCCTTCCAGTTTTCCTCATGAGGGGTACCCTCTACAGGTGAGAGTTCTGCAAGGACGTTAATGCTCAAGGATTTCCTTGTTTTACAACCTTGATTCATAACGAAACCATAATCAGGAAACTCCAAGAAGGTCGCTTTTAGAGACCCTAAACCCTAAACCCTTAAGAAGGTCGCTTTTAGAGGGTTCCGGTTGGGTTTGAGACTGCATCGGATCAAGGGCCTGGGGTATTAGGGGTTTAGGGGTTTAGGGTTTAGGGATTTAGGGGTTTAGGGGTTTAGGGTTTAGGGGTTTAGGGGTTTAGGGTTTAGGGGTGTTAGAGTTTCGGGTTCTGGAGAAGTTGGGGGCCTCAGTAATGACCAGAACATACCGATATACACTATTTATGGGGACTCCTTATTATAATTAGTATACCATATCCCAAAACCGTATTCTAATTATTAAGGCCCCTATGTTCGCATGGTGCTTGAGCACGCACCAACAAGATCATGCCATGTTGTGTGGGAAGGCAGTCGTGCAGTGTCTTGTGGCAGTCGCTAGCGGTGGTCCCTGTTCTAGTAGCCATATATATATATATACGTTGCTACACTCTGAAGCCGGTTGTTTCTATAGCCGAAAGCGGAGGCGCTGCACGGCAGCCTATCCGCCCCGCTTTGGCTCAAGGTTCCAGCTTGTCATCCCTCAAAACCCTATTCTAATTATTCATGGCCACTATGTTAGTGCGCTTCAAGAAAGAAATCCGAGCTGCAATCCCGAACCTCGTAGCATGCAAACTTCCACAAAACTCGTGCGACTTGAAGTAAACATGACACAGGCCTCGCAGGATGTGTAGTCCCTACAGAGCCATATCAGACTTTACCCTAAAATTCCCGCTCCTGCTATGAAGGCCTCAGACCCCGACAGCTTGCTCCTAGACCACGTAAGCCCTAAGCTCTGAAGCGGTTTAGGGTTTAGGGTTTAGGGTTTAGCCGAAAAGCCCCCAAGCCTCTCAAAGCGTGAACCCTCCATGGATCTGGGTGTTTGTAATCTGGCTTGCTGGGGCTTAGGGGATGTGCATAAACCCTAGAGCCGAAACAGCAAGCACCGCCCC
>CAJNJA010093842.1:0-11134 GCA_905231915.1 Symbiodinium necroappetens
TTTATATTTATATTTATATCTATATATCTATATATATATATACACATACATACATACATACATACATACATACATACATACATACATGCATGCATGCATGCATACATACATACATACATACATACATATGTTGGGGAACATGGACCGTTGGTGTTGTGGACTGCTGATGCAGGGGATACTTGAAAATTTCGTTGGGGCCTGTTCCGATGTCACTGACCGTCCCAAACCCTAAATTCTAAACCCCAAACCGGGCGGTGGGGGATTCCCTGAGACCCTAAACCCTGAACCTTGAAGGAACAAAGCACCTCAACCCCTAACCCAGATCTTCTCCCCCCAAAATCTCCTTCAGGAAGGAATATAGCTTAAATCACATGGGGGATCCGACTTTACTTGAAGGCATAATCCGTATTAAAAGGATATTCGAAGATCGGGGAAATCAGACATCGAAATCTGCAGAGAGCAGGTGGCACAGACGAGAAGTCACGGTGAGCGAGCGGCATGGCTCATCCCTACTTGATCTTAAAGACTCAAGGTTTTTGCTACTTTGGAGGATGCTGTTTTCGATGTTTGGTACTGGGTATGGGGGTATTGAGCTTTAGCGTTTTGGGGTCTGAGATCTGGAATGAGCTCAACGACTTTGGGGCTTTAGGGGGTTTCGGCTTCGAGGATAATTTGGGATTGAAAGGTTAATACGAGGCTTCCATGGGGGTCTGCGTCTTGTTCTGAACGGTATCTATTCGTTGCTGGGTGTTCGGGTGCTGGTGATCTGGTCTCCACCCACTTCGGAGCTTCTCATAGCTTTTTTTCCACTCAGGGCCCAGGACAGGAAAAGAATGAACAGAATAAAAGGGCTTAGGGGTTGGGGTTTCGAGGTTTAGGGCTTCAGGAGTTTAGGGGTGTAGGGTTTCAGGGTTGAGACCACCTCAGCCGTGAACTCAAAGCATGCCACCATGCCCTCAACCCCCAAAAGCTTCCATCCTAGGCCCTGCCCTACGCCCAGCACTCAAGTCCGAAATCCCAAACCGAAACTTGTGCAGAGACCTTCACCAAGCGAGTCTAGGGTTGTTTGGGGCTCATATAATGTAGGGGCCTTAATAAGTAGAACGGGGTTTTGGGGCCCATTATACTATTGGTAATCATTTAGGCCCCCAAATTGGACCCTGAGCGAGCTCTAAACCGCAAAATGTCTTAGATTTTTGTTGTGGTGTCTAGGCTTTAAGGGTGTCTAGGGTATTAGGGTTTAAGGGTGTCTAGGGTATTCGGGTTTTAGGGTTTAGGGTGTCTAGGGTATTAGGGTTTTAGGGTTTCAGGGTGTTTCGGGCTTTAGGGTCTAGGGTTTTAGGGTGTAGGGTTTCGGGGTTCATTGGAGTTTAGTGTCAGGCCTTTGGCTTTCAGATATTTCGAGAGGCTTGACTGGGCTTTGGACTAAATCCTCGGCGAACCGCTGTTTTGATGCTAGGTGGGCTCTGGGGGTTTACGGTTCAGGGCAATCTGAGTTCGGCCTTTGGGGTCTAGGCTCGATGGTCCTTGAAGTGCTCTTATTTTAAGGGCTCTACTTGGAGGTTCATAGGTAGGTATAAGTGTGGGCTATCAGTACCTAATATGGCTTATAAGTATAGTTACCCTACTTATAACCCCATTTATAACTACCCATGAACCTCCAAGTATAGCTGTGGGGCTCGAGGTTTGACGGGTTGCCAAAGCAGACACCATGCAAACAGACAGACAGACAAGACAGACAGGGCCAAAGACGGCCAAGAGTCCATGGTTTGGGGCTTAGGTTCCGGAGCAAGGGGAGTGCATCAATAAACCCAGGGTTAAGCTTTCGAGGTTGGCTTTCTTGCTCTGGAGGGCTCGGACTCAGAATTGAGGGCTTTTGTCACTTGAGATCCGTCCAAGGCGTGCCCCCGTCCGTTCCATGAAAATCGATCGGTCAACGGGCAGCCAAAGCTAAGGTGGCTTGAAACATGAGATCATAAGCCGGGCTTTCAAAGGCGTGAAAATGTGTTCAAGGTCCGGTGATGGGAAGGATTTTGTAGTGACCCTCTACTTCCACATTCTCCGAGACCAAAGCCCCTAAACCCTGAATGAAGCTTATACTCTTAAACATCAATGCTAGGCCCCTTAACCCTAAACGCCCAGGTGTGTAGGGCTTGGTTAGGGTATAGTCGGTGAGTCGGCCGATAATTCGAATGGATTTCGGCCTCTTTTATAGTATCCTAAGGAAATAGGACGGGTAGTTGTTCTGGCCTCTAGAGTACACCACACGCGGCGGCTTGCCCTCCTTAGCTGGGAAGGTTCATGCCTCGAGCCCCGCCCCAATGCAATGCTGTACATAGAAAGCACATCTAAAACATGATACCTAAAACAGCATGCAACTCCACATCTCATCTGAGATGTAGAGTTTGTATACTATATGCTATAAAAACCCTTGACGGGATGCGAACAGCAGAGTCTTGGTTACCTTCATTCTGGTCTTGAAGGAAGGCACTGAGCAAGCACCACAACCCTTACAGTATCCCATTTAGTACCCGATGTAGCAAACCCTAAGCAGACCATGAGTAACCCTTAACTTAGGCTAGCCCCTAATCTCTACAGCATAGTGTAACATAGCATAAAATTTTATGCTTTGATAAATCATGCTGTTTTCATATGATATAGACATAGATAATAGTATGTATACTATGATACAATATGATAAAGTATGATATGACGTGTTATAACCACGATGCAACCCTCCGGACTGGTGCTCTGCCAGAGTTGAGTGTCTAGAAGCCAGCCTCGGGGTCCAAACACACTGTAACGTAACCGTGTTCCGGAATCGGGTCTCTGTAAAGGATCCCTGGAGGGTTCTGTAAGGGTAGTTATAGGGCTTCCCTTAAGGGCTTCGGTATAGATGCCTAAGAACTTGAAATTCAGGCGTTCGGGCCCCTAAATCACAAACGCATACTCCTAAACCCTAAACCCTCATCCTAAACCCCAAACCCTAATCCTAAAACCAAACTCCTGGACCCTAACTCGCTGTCGGGTCACGCCCCGCTCATGCGACATGCGATGTCAGTGAGACGCTATCATGGCCGCAGATCTGTGATCAGACAGGAGCCATCAGGCTGGGACAGGCTGCCGCCCACGGCTTGCGGGTTTAGGGTTTAAGGCTGCTTGCGAACACCCTAAAGCCTGAGTCCTACACCCTAAGCCCCTAAACCCCTAAAGGAACCCCTATAGGAACCCTTAAAGGTCTGCGCCCTGAGTTCTTTTTGGGGTTTAGGGGTTTAGGGTTTAGGGGTTTGGGTTTGCGGGTTTAGGGGTTTAGGGGGTTAGGGTTTATACTGAGCCCAAAAAGGCTCGCATGACTGCAACTGCGATGAAGCCACGAATGCTAAACCTCGAACCTGAACCGGCAAACCCCTGAATCCCCGAACACCAGGCTGCTTGCCAAGGCTGTGCAAAGGAAAACGAAAAACTACAACAGTAGGAGGTATCCCAACAAAGGACTTCCGATTGCTGTTGCTCTAATTCTGAGTTCCTCGGTTTTGTCATTCTGTTAGTTATTGCTCCTGTCAGTAACAGTTAGTGCTACTGCTACATCAACTATCAATCCAGCAACACGTTCATGATAACTAGTCTACGTGCACTCTGTTCTAGTCTCACTTTGTGGGTCTTGGTGCTGCCTGGGTCCGGCTACCTGCCCTAATTCTTGCCTCTGGTGAAACCGGAAAACGACCTGCGCATGTTCCTGCCATCAATATCACACGAAGCCCAGCTGGTAATTGACCTGATAAGTGGCCCCTGAATTCAAACACAGGTCCGGTAGCGATGGCTGCGGTGATCATACGTATATGAAAGCGGATTAATTGCTCCAGATTGCCCAAGAGGTATTAACAAAAAACAAAACAGCATTCTGCTCACCAATGCAACGAAATAAACGGCTCCCTTCACTATGCAGCCAGTATACTACGTAGGATGTTGTTCGGGCCTTCCTAACTGGAATAGGGCTTTGGGGTATATTCTGACAGAAAGCAGCTGGAAATTACAAGGGGATGTTATTTCCGATCTATTCAGACTCCTATGTCAGAGAGGCCAGCAAGTTACCAACTGAGGTATCTCGAGAGGCTAGGGTGGTGCTTCTGCCGCCACCTGTGTGAGACGGCTCCTTCGAATAAGCATGCCGGAACCATGTGAGGGCCAAGCTTGCGCGAGCATCGGCAGTTCGGGGTGCAAGGTGTAGAGTTTAGGAGTCTAGTGATAACTAGTTGGAGGTTCATGGGTAGTTATAAGTAGGGTCAAAAGTCCCCAAATATGGCTTATACGTATAGTTACCCTACTTCTAACCCCCGTTTATAACTACCCATGAACCCCCAAGTAAACCCTAAACCCCTAAACCCCTAAGCTCCTAAAGCCCTAAACCCCTAAAGCCCTATAGAACCCCGTAGAACCCTTAAAGGAACCGTATAACCCCCATTTACAACCACCCATGAACCTCCGAGTAGGAGTGCTGAACCCTGAAGCCTCAACTCGCCTGTGGCCCTCATCTTACCTATAGTCTCCATTGTAGTTCCTTTGTGGGTTACCTTTTAAAAATTTAGGATCCGTAATATAGAGCTGGTTAAACCAAAGAAAAGAACTACAATGGAGACTATAGGTAATCCCCGGCTCAACCCAAAGGTTCCTAAAGCCCATTACCAAATCACAAAACCCTAAACCCTACCACCCTAACACCCTAAACCCTAATCCCAAAACCCCTAAACCCTAAAACCCTAACCCCAAACCCCTAAACCCTAAAACTAAATCCTAAACCCTAAACCCCAAACCTCTAAACCCTAGCCTGTCCTATCTGCACTCTTTGCTTCGAAGCCTCCGCAATGTGAGAGCCTCACTCAGGAGGTCGCTCTATCACATTCTCGCTGTCCTTGGCTGTTCCAGGGACCCACAGCCTAGGGTTCAGGGTTTAGGGTTTAGGGGTTTAGGGAGGGTTTGGAGTTTAAGGGGGGTTCATGTCAAGTCTCATGGTACATGAGAATGTGTGGGAAAAGGAGGTGTCGGTTTCAGCCTAGGTTTATCCTTTGAGGCAGAAAAGTCTGCCGACGGATCCTGAGCTGCAGGGCATCTTACTTGCGAGTCGGTGGAACTAAACCCAAAGCCTTAAACTCCACATTCTCGGACTTCTAACCCCAAACCCAAGTCTCTAAACTCCAAATGGTTCCGAAACTCTCACCTAAACCCTAAACTCCTAAACCCCTAAAAAGAAACCCTAAACCCTAAACGCTCCGCGTCTCCAGGAACTCGTCGATGACGGCTCTTGCGCCAGGCACCCGGTTGAAGCCGTAGATCCGGCGTAGAGTGTCCTGTGTTTTTTTTTGCAATCGGGTTTCGGTTTAGGGTTTAGGGTTTAGGGTTTAGGGTTTAGGGTTTAGGGGTTAGGGGTTTAGGGTTTAGGGTTTAGGGGTTTAGGGTTTAGGGGTTTAGGGTTTAGCGTCTAGGGCTCCTTTTCAAGGGTTACTATAAAGGGTCTAAAACGGTTTCAGGGTTCAGGGTTTTAGGAAGGTCCGGACCAGTCTTTTGTTTTGTGCTAAAGGCCTGATGCGAGTTAGAATAAGGTGGTGGGAGGTATTCTACGGATTCTACGGCATAATTATCATACGGGGACAATCAGGGGATACTACCACGATGTATCCGATGCGCTCTGCTCGACTTGTTCTGTTTGCTAGGAGAGCTAAACGCCAACCTTCGGGGCTCAGGGTTACCCTAACCCCAAATAACCGTTAAATGACCTACCTACCCACCTCTTTCAGGACTTATATACAGAAATCATAATAAGGAGCCCTAAACGGTAGGTTCTTTAGGATCCAGGTAAAGGTTACTTACTCTCATAGTCACTTCAGAGCCCGGGCTTAGGAGTTTTTGTGGCTTAGAGATCTTGGCTGGGTTTAGGGTTTAGGGCTCAGGGCCGTGCGCGCAGACCGTGTCAACAAGTACGGGAGTAAGCTTCTACTTCACATAGTCCGTGCTACGCTGCCGCGTGCTTGCGAATCGATAACGCCCTGGTTTGCAGAAACTCCCGAATCATGCCATCGTCACAGTATTGGCGCACGCGGGAAACGTCACACAGCCCGAACTCTACCATGACCTTTTTTTGTGAACTAGTAGAGACACTAAGGTGGGCAAAGGCTGGGCAGACCCGATACTTGAGTAAAATAGGAGCCTGAAGGGCCTGAAGAATTCAATCGAAAGGGTGCTGCCGGGTTAGGGTCCAGGGGTTTGGGATGGTAGAGATAGAATCTTGGCAGACATCGGAACCAGAAAATGAGCACAGCAAAATGAAGATAAGTGCAAGGCTGTTGATCAACCTCTTACGCCCTGCACATGCAATAAAACCCTGACATCTAAGCTCTATACATCCTACCCCCTACCTTCTTCTTAAACAAGCCTACAAGCCTGAGCCTCCAAAATGCTGGAAGCCTGACCTCCCGAAGACTCAACCCGTCGAAGCCTTGTAAGATCCCTGAAGAGAGAGAAACGGAACCCTAAAACCTCCCCTGTTCCTAACCCCTAGACCCTTAGTTCTAGAGTGTCCCGCCTGCTTATAAAGCACCCAAAAAATAGCTCAGAGACACCTAAACTCCAATGCCTCAATTCTTCTTCTGAAATCTCAAAAATCCACTAAACCACAAACCGTATAAACTCAAAAACCGCTAAACCATAAACCCTATGAATGCCTATAAACCTTCAGCCCCCTCTTGGAGGAAAGGACGGGGCGGCCTCTCCCTTGGCCAGAAGCTGCTCTCGCAGCGCCGCCTTTCAAACATCTATAGGGTATAGGGGTTTAGGGCTTTAGGGGTTTAGGGGTTTAGGGTTTTAGGGTTTAGGGTTTAGGGGTTTAGGGGTTTAGGGTTTAGGGCGCAAAGCTCTGGAAACTGTGCGTGGGGTTACAGGGTGTAGGACAACCTTAAACCCTGAACCCTCTAAGGGTTTGGGGGTTAGGGTTCAGGGGTACAAGAAAGGCTATGGGCCACGTTGAAGGGTTTGATCATGATTTCAACGTCGGTTTGTGCAAGGTCTGATATTTCGCACAAGGCTCCCCTTGAAAGCGGGGGTAGACTTCGGTGGACAAGTATGTTCTTCGTTTGGCGGGCCCTTTTTGGGAAAGAGGCTCTACTCCCAGAGCCCTATTCAGGGGCGATGATGCCCTAAACCCTAAACCCAGTTAGGTGGGGCACGGTCGGGAGTTCCGGGTTTGCAGATATTTCCGGTCTTTAGGTACAGACACAACCTGTTGAAACCACCCTCCTCAAAAGCTTATGTTTAGGTGCCCCCTACACTCTCCAACCCCTAATCCTTAAAGCCTAAACCCTAAACCCCTAAACCCCTAAACCCTAAACCCCTAAACCCTAAACCTCCTAAACCCAAAACCCAAAACCCTGAACCCTAAACCCTCAATCCTGAACCCTAACCCCAGTTCGATTCAGAAAAGACCTGAACCCCTAAACCCGTGAACCCCAAAGGTCTGTGGGCTCTTTCTCCATGGCTTGAGGACGGTTTAAGATAGGGGCCTTCATAATTAGAGCAGAGTAGGGTTGTGGGGGTTCTTTGTTGTAATTATAGTGTAATAGACCCCCAAAAAAACCGGGGTTGTGTGGATTAAGGTTTCGGGCTCGAGGATCACATCATCATTGTCATTACCATTGGTCTTGTCACTAATTTGCAGAAGTGCTGTTGATCCTCGTATCAATTAGAAAACGACCCTTCTTGTTGGGCATTCCTAGACCCTCCACCATCTACCCTCTATTCGACTCGACCCTGAAATACCCTTAATTTGGGACCATATACCCCTATTTGAGGGTACATGGAGGGTCCTGGTTAATGTCATGATTATTAACCCTAAACCCTAAACCCTAAACCCATGATTATTTGCTTGTGGTTCGGTTGGGGTTTGGAGCCCGTCTGGGCTCTCGAGTACCGCGAATGTCCGCGAGATTTTGTCGACCGCGTGTGCTCAACGGTTTAGGGTTTAGGGTTTAGGGCTCAGGGCTTAGGGTTTAGGGTTGAGGGCTTAGGGTTTAGGGCTTAGGGGTTTACGGTAGTAAGGAACCCTACGGAAACGGTCTTGTTCCCGTGCAGGATACTGTTGTAATTTCCGGAGCCCGAAATCGTCCAAGTGCTACAACCCCCAGACCCCCAATCCCAAACGTCGAAGCCCTAAACCCTAAACCCCTAAACCCCTAAACCCGAAACCCCTAAACCCCGAAACCCCTAAACCCCCAAAACCCTAAACCCCTAAACCCAACGTCGAAGCCCCACAAAAGCATCTGTCCGAAGACTTGTCAGCGCCTTGAGGACTAGGAAGTGGCCCACACCTGATGCAAAGATGGGATTAGGCTCTGGGGTCTATGGCATGGGGTGTGGCAGAGTAGTTGTAAAGTTCCGGGTTGGATTCGGGCTTGAGTCCAACTTGTAATTGTCAAGCTTGTTAAGTCGAGGGCTCTCGACGTTTTTGGGCTCATGGTATTGTAGTAACGTATGGTTTGCATTTTTTGCGGCGTTTAGGGTTTCCTTGCTACAAACCTGTCTGTTGCTTTCGACAACTTCAGACGAGGGCTGCTTCATGCTGTCCGGCTTGATATTGTCCTGTCGGAATGGGCTGTTGAGGAATCGCAACCCCAAAATCCAGGAAAAACCCGCGTAATCCATTAAGAAGCGTGTGAGCAGCGCATGAAACACGTACGGCTGACGAGTTGATGTCTTCGCTAAGCTCCAGCAGGAGTGAATTATATCTTTGCAAGCAGTTCCATTAAGGTACCCAATACTGCATATATAATATGATGAACAGCACTCTAACTCTCTAACGGCTGCAAGGGCATTATGCAAAAAAGCAGCCGTTCCAAGAAGATGCTTAAACACATTTGAAGCACACACACACACACAGACACGCATACACACACACACACACATACATATATATATATATACATATATATATATACATATATATATATACATATATATATACACACATTCACTAACACCTATAAGGCTCAACCCTGCAGATGAGGTTGTGCATGCGGGAACACCTGCCTATACCCAAACTCTATGAGCAATAAAACAATAAACCCGACAACCGAACCACTTAACTCCACAGCTCTGTATAATGTGGGGCCTTAATGATTAGACTAGGGTTTTGAGACGGTTTTGAGGTATAAGAGGATGATGAATGTCCAGGAAACCCGAGGAAAAAGATGTGTCCTTGTTTAGGCTCCTGTGTTACATACGGAACGCGCAGTGTATTCCCAATGGTACCTCACGGCTACTTCACTCAGCAGGGCTACCTCAGTACCTCTCAAGCCCTGATCCTCCCCCGCCCTTCCCAAGACCATGCTACCACTCATAATGAGACTAAGCCTTTGGGGAAAATTGCAGTATAGTTAGCACCTTTTATCACATGTCACGAAATGAGGCAAGACCAACTACTCAGATCTCTATCTCGTCTATGCAGGTATCTATCTTGACCATCGTAAAGCGCTTATCACAACCTCATAAGCAACTCTAAGCCCGAAAACACCCCTCTAAGCCCAAAACTCTCTAGGCCTTGACAAACCCTGGTAAGATCCACCCTAAACCCTAAACCCCTAAGCCCCTAACCCTAAACCCTAAACCTAAACCCTAAACCCCTAAACCCCTAAGACCCCTAAACCCCGAACCCCTAAAACCCCTAAACCGTCACAGGCCTTTGCCGAAATCTAGCCGGCTCTCCTCAATACCCGCCGTCTCCGAGGACTCCCCTGAAAAGGGGTTTGAGAGAGGGGGAATAAAGCTTAGTTTCAGCGCAACCGGGTTTAGGGTCGAGGATTTAAGGATTTAGGGTTCTTCAGGTTTAGGTTGTTCAGGATTTAGGGTTACGGGTTTTGTGGGTTTAGGAGTTCAGGGCTTAGGAGTTTAGGGTTAGGGCGCAGGAATTATGGGGGAAAGGGATGCTGCTCCACTTCTGGAAGCTAGCACTTTATCTTGAACCCGCAAGGCCTTTCACCCCAACAGTTTCGAGGGATTAAGGTTCGGGCTCACCAATACCATACCCTAAACCCTAAGCCCTAAAACCCTAAAGCCCTAAAACCCTAAACCATGCTGGCTGGTAGCGGTAAGATGGGAACGTGATCCAGAATCCCCGAAATGTCTCTCAGGGTCCTTTCTATGAGGCAAAAAGTTTGGGGTTTATGGGGAGAGGATTTCTTCTTGTGGCTTTCCATGAGTCCAACTCTCCTTTTGGGTTTAGTAGGGTCAGGATTCCTGTTGAAGTTCCTAAACTAGGCTAGTTCTCCAAATTAGGGTCCCTTTTCGGGTCCTTCTTCTAATGTACTATATTGGGGAGTCAAAAGGGGCCCTAATTTAGAGAACTACCCATTAGCTTTCGGGCTGTCACCCAAGTTGCAGCATTTCCCGCGGGGCCTCGGATTCGGAGCGCATGGGTAGACTTATAGAACTGCTGTGAACTTATAAATTAGACGACGTGTAGTTTCTATATGTGAACTTATAAATAGACGACGTGTAGTTTCTATATGTGAACTTATAAATTAGACGACGTGTAGTTTCTGCAGCACCGAGCCGACAACAGAAATATGACTTCGAACAGGTGCTTCTTTTAGACCACAAAGTCTCCAGCATGCAAACAGCACCTACTTTGGCTTCTAAGGTCAAGAAACAGAACCTACTCTGAGCTATTTGGAGCCCCCTGCTTTGCCAGGGTTTAGGATTTTGGGGCCAATATAAAGTTGAGGGTTTAGGGTTTAGAGTTTAGGGTCTACCTGAGGGTTTTGTAATTCAGGCGCTAAAAGATTTGTTTCAGGTTCGGGGGGGAACCATTTCGAATCCCGGGCCATCAGAATCTCAGGATTGTATGGCTGGATTTGAGGGGTTTGTGGTTTGAGCTTCAGGGCTTCATGGTTTAACTAGGTAGGGTTTAGGGTTTAGCGTCGGGCTCAGGTCTGTTTCCTAAAACGGCTCTGTGTTTTCAAGCATCATGCTTACCATCATCGCGTGGCTCCCTAAACCCTAAACCCCTGCGCTGCTGGCCTGTCAAAGGGTTGGCCCAGGGCACCAAGTCGGGATGTCCGGCCTGAGTGGGATTTAGGGTTTAGGGGTTTAG
>CAJNJA010093853.1:0-19470 GCA_905231915.1 Symbiodinium necroappetens
TCTCTCTCTCTCTCTCTCTGTGCCGCGCGCTCGCTATCTCTCTCTCTCTCTCTCTATCTGTCTCGCCTGTGACTATTCATGTGTGAATTGGTATATATACTGCTTTAGGACTTTGCGGGCTCATCAATTTATACAGGGACCCAAGAATCAAAACAATTCTAAACATGCACTAGCTCTGCCTAGAAGGCACCAGTAATGCTAGGCGTGTTCAGTATACAACAGCTGGACGGAGTGATGCATGCTTGAACGATTGGAAACCTCGGCTGATTACGTACCTCAGGCCGCAGCACAATCTGCAAAAGCTTCCGCATAGGCTTCCGCAAGACGCCCAGGCCCATGAGAGCTTTCCTCTTCCAGCTCACCTGGCATGTGCAACGAAATACAGACTGCAAAGGCATGTCTTACTGCCGTAGCTTACATGACCAAGCGATCTCGACTTTTGCTTCCCCGAAGAGGTTGCTGCACTTCGATCCCAGTAGAAAGATGAATTGTGCAGGGCATCAATGCACAGCATACGAGCGTGTACATTTAATCGGTAGAAGCTGTCGTCTGTGTCCAGTTACTCAGAATACAAGTATCAAGGCCTTGCTTTTGAAAGCTGGTTGGTGCAGGATAGGTGTGTATCGGAACCACTGGCACACAGGACACTGCAAAGACTTCGCGAAAGTCTAAAGTCTGGATCCCGTAGAGAAGAATCCTTCCGACGGTTCACTCCAACAGCTTTGAAGTGTATACTGTATATAGCCACATGCTCACACCATATAGCGCAGTATAGTGGATGTGATAGACATGCACGTTGTAGGCCCATATAAATACTAAATACAAACTGTATATAAGCTAGACATATATAGGCACGTACCCGCATGTATGTACTAGCGTGAAATACTGCAAAGCTGTTGGCAGGAAACTTGCCAAAACATCCACTGCACACACACTCACTTCGAAGCATGATCGGCAGATCATCACATCCGGAACCTACGAAAACTGGAATTAAAATTACTTCTTCTGCCTTTTGGCAGGAGGTGCAGCTGTTGGTGGCCCGGCACGATTCTTCGGAGCACCCTTAGCCTTCGGCTTCACTTGCTTCTTCGGAGCAGCTTTTTCCTTCGGTGGAAGTTTCGGCATGAAGGGCCTGGCAGCAGTGGAAGCCACGGGGTTCGGTGTTTTAAGGGTGTATAGGAGGTTGCAAAAATTGTACGGGCACCGGCCTGCAACGGGTTTCGAGGCCCAAGGACTCGGCAGCCCTCGGAAACACGTCACAATCACAACATGCACAATTCTAGATGTGCAGTTCAGCCACGGAGCTTTAGCTTTAGGGTTTAGGGGTGCATGAGGGGTATATAGGGTTTAAGGTTATATAGGGGTTTAGGGCTGAGAGATTATAACCCGTACCAAGGGGCTTTGACTGGGCTTCATCCATCTTGCTTCTGGCTTCGGCCTGCGACCTCAGAGGCAGAAGGTCCTGACATCCTTCATCCCGACTCCAACATAAGCCGAGCAAGAAGACCAAGCTCAGACACCCGCCCCGACCCAAGCTTGAAACTTCGTATCCAAACGGTTGATGATATAAATCCTATACATTACCACCATAGGTAATATATATATATATAGATATAGATATAGATAGATATATATTTTTATATATCTATCTATATACCAAATATGGTTTCGGGTCCTTATGGTAATGCAGGCTTTTTGTCATCAACCGTACTATAGGAAATTATTATCACAAGCTATATATAGGCCCGGTCCCTGACCCCTGGAGCCTTCAAGGACCCGAAAGCCCAGCAGCCCTCGTCCAGGTACCCCTCTAATCACTGAAATCTCTAAAACCCTAGACCCTATAAACCCTTTTAAACCTAAACCCACAAAACCCTAAACCCTGAAACCCTAAACTCCTAAACCCTAAAGCCCTAAAGCCCTAAAGCCTGGAGTAAGGACCCCTGCCGATGGGCGCATGCAGAACATGCACAAGGCAGCTGGGAGTACTCTGCTACATTTCAAGGATTTAAAGCTAGTACCCGGTGTTGTGCAGCAAAGGCACTGCTTGGAAAAACCAGGAACCACCGACTTGGAGTAGAGAATTGAAATCGCCTCGTCCACTTCCTTCATCTCGTTGAGATTCTTCGTGATGGCTTCAAGGAACCTTGCTGTGTTTTTCTTGAAGCACGATGCATTACACTATGAACCTCTACATTGTATACAGTGAGCTACAGTGCATCTATGTTGATTCCAAGCAGCTCTGTCTGTGTCCTCGAAGGCTTTTCGGCCTGCTGGAACCTTTCCTGGAGCAAGGTCATCTTGCCGACGCGCTTAGCCAAAGCAGTCCTGGGCTGGGGCAACCCTAAATGTTAACCCTGAACCCCTCATCCTTTATAAACCCTAGAAGCCCTAAACATCCATATCTAGCTTTGGAAATTCACGGCCTTCGGACTTACCTGAAGTGACTTCACTGAAGTGTTTCTTGAAGGCATTGCAGGGGTTTCTGATTTCAGGCTTTGAGGAATGGGGCCTGCAGAGTCTGAGGTTGGAGCTGTATACAGGTTTATATAGGGTCTATAGGTCTAGGATGTATTTATTGATACAGGAGGTTAGGAGGGTAGGGCAAGGTTAGGGCAAATCTTTCACTGGGACCCTTCAAATTGCAACGAGGCTATATATAACTCGTGTGACAATGGCAAAAAGTACAGCAGCATTGGGTTGGCCTGTGCGGCTTTTACCGAGACTACTGTAGGCTATCAGAGCGTCTAGTTGGATAGCCGGTTGTTGGGGTTCGTTCCTATTGTAACTCTGAAAACAGAGAGGTTTGGGTTCCGTAGGTAGATTGTGTGGTGATATTGGCGGTAGCTTGAGTCCTGAACCCTAAATAAAAAACCTTGAATCCTGTTGCTCAGCAGCAGCGCGCACCCTACACCCCAAAGCCCTATCCCTAAACAAAAACATATCCCCTAAGCCCCGAAACCCTAAACCCAAAACCCCCAAAACCAAAGGCCCTGCAAGTCGCCTCCTCAGACGCCACAGTTTCCGGTGGAGCCCTTAGACCGTACCCCCCAATCGGGGTTTCAGGGTTGGTTTAAGGGTTTAGGGTTTATAAATTAAGGTTTAGGGTTTGGGGTTTGGGGTTTAGGTTTAGGGTTAGGTTTATAAGGGTATAGGGTGTATAGGGTTTAGAGTTGAGGGGCCCAGCGGTGGAGGTGGAGTAAGAGTTTTCTAGAGTATATAAGAAATATGTATGGCGGAAGTGGTGCTTGCTTGGAGAATGGTCTGGAGACTGGCCCACTCGGGTATTGGAGCTTGGCAACCTCAGGGAGGTTAAGCTGGCAGAAGTGCTCCTCACTGAACCGAGCTTGGCAGCGTGCACTGGCTCAGCCCCGACTGTGTGCTGCTTTGAAGTCTGCGGTCCATTTCGCAGCTGAAACTGGCTATCGCTGCAGATGTCGCTTTCACAGAAGATTCATTGGCAGCGACTGCAGTTGGGACACTCCGAAGATCTGAGATCTCATCACAATCGGGGCACTCCCCCGTACTATTGGGGCTCCCCCCCTTCTGTTGTTGTGAATCCCAGCCCACCCCACGCCCCGCTAGGTGTAGACTAAAAGAAATCAAGTCTTGATGTTCCGGTAGAAAATATGCCGATCGTGGTAAGGTAGGCGGAATGAGGACAAGGCGTTCATATTCGGGTTTATCAAAATTAGGAGCCGAAACCCTCAACCGCGCAGGCTTATACAGCATCATCGTGTAAATACCCCGCATAAACCCCAAACCCTATACCTATATAGGTATCAACAATTATATAACCCTATAAACCCTCTGTGGGGTTTCTGGTTTAGGGTTTGGGGGTTTTAGGGGTTTAGGGCTATATAGGGTTTATAGGGTTTTCAGGGTCTTAGAATTTAGGGGTTTAGGCTTTCGGGTTTAGGGTTATATGAACCTTATAACCCTAAACCCTTAAGCCCGAAAAGTAAGAACCTCGTCGGTCAGATGACTGGAAAGAAGTGTCTGGAACTTGGGAATCGATGTCACCATAAGGTTATAACCCTAAACCCTTATGAACCCTAAACCCTATAAACCCTAGATATATATAACCTATATATATATAAACCTTAAACCCTAAACCCTTAAACCGGAAAAGTAAGAACCTCGTCCGTCAGATGATTGCAAAGAAGTGTCTGGAACTTCGGAATCGATGTCACCATGCACTGATCCGGATCATACTCTGGAAGCCCCACCTGTTTCTTGGCCTCCTCCAACTCCTCCTGCTTTTCCACTTCCTTTTCCTCGTCCGAGACTGAGATGAGCGGATTGTCTTCAGGCTCCAAGGGCCCAGCCAGTCCTCACACAGCTAGCGTATCGGAGAGGAGGCAGCTTATATTGGAGATATATGTTATCTATTATAATTAAGCAACTGCAGCCACAGCCTATGGGTTTAGGGTTTTAGGGCTTTATAGGGCTTTAGGGCTTTAGGGCTTTAGGGCTTTAGGGTCTTAGGGTTTTAGGGTTTTAGGGTTTTCGAGTTTAGATATAGAGCCGGACAACCCATGCCAGGCGCTTGGTCCACAGGCCTCCTTCATCTTCGAAGTTTCCGAGGCCTTCCAAACCCTCTTCCTCCCAATTCACCCGCTTCTGAAGCTGCATCTTCTGGTTCTGCCTTAGATAGACATACACATCCTAGATATGTCACAGCATGTTTCGGTCTACGGCATGTGCATGTATTAGTATAGACACGGCTAGTATGTGTGAAGACATCTGTGTAGATATATATATATATGTGGACACAATATATGCATGCATACAGCAAAGTTGCTTGAAGTATCCCTTCACCACCTTTTCCACATAGTAGAGCAGCAGGCCTTTCTCATAGGTGTCCCTCCTGTGGATGTGAGGTTTGCAAAGGGCGGGTGCTTTAACATATGAGTGGTTCGGTCCTCATCAGTTGACGAGGGTTGCTGCGGCAATGCTTTTTGATTGCCTCTCGCCTTTGTTCGCTGATGCCCTCCTCGATCATCTTCTCATCGCTCATGAATTCGCCTTCAACCGTCACGTCTTTCTCTATCAGCTCCTGTCGCAGCACCTCGACTTCTGCGACGAACACTTCCTGCGGGCAGGCATACATTCGTACATGTGCATGTGTTTATGTGCATGCATGCCTCTATACGAACGTAGGCAGACGTAGGCATATAGAGAGGTGTATATACATGTATAATATTTGTGTAGATATAGTACATATATATATATATATACACACACACACAGATGCATGATGTAGGTAGGGAGGTAGGTACGTCGGTCGGTCGGTAGGTAGGTAGGTAGATATAGGTATATGATGGTAGGTAGGTAGGTAGGTAGGTAGGTAGGTAGGTAGGTAGGTAGGTAGGTAGGTAGGTAGGTAGGCAGGCAGGCAGGCAGGCAGGCAGGCAGGCAGGCAGGCAGGCAGGTATATATATCTCTACAAACACGGTATAAACACTTACCTTGAAAAGCTCCAACCCCAAACCCCAAGACCCCTTAAGCAAGATATTGGCTGATCGACGCAAGCCCGCAGTCATGCGAATATCCACAGCGGGCGAAGATCTGCTCGAGGTTCATGCGCTCCTTGGATCCCTTGCCCTTGTGCCACTCGTCCCACACGTGCTGGCTCACCTTCTTCTGGCCGTTCGCGCGCAGGGTAAAGATTCGCCTCGCCCTCTGGTCGATTGCAGCTTTGCTGAGCGTGTGCTCCCCAACCTTCGGCTGCGGAGCTCCTTTGTCACTGAGCAGCGGCACGGAGCCGTCAGAAACAGGCGCACCGGACGCGGACTTCTTGGGGCTAGGGGTCTGCTCCGTTTTGGCTCGAAGAGGCTGAGGATTCACCGGTTCGGGTTCCCGCTGCGGGGAGGGCTCTCTCCTCCAAGCTTCGAGCTGCTCATCAGGTACCGTGTCCTCCATCTGGGTGTCCACACCAAGGCTGTCGAGATGCTCTTGGAACCCGGCGTCCACAAGACCGTTGTGGCTCGGCTTCTGAGTCTCTGCAGACTTGGCCGAAACCTCCGGACTCGGCTTCTGAAGTGCAACCTGCTGCTGGTCTATCGGCTTCTGGGGCTCTGCACGGTTTGCCGAGACCTTCGAAGTTGGCTTCTCGGGGTCTGCAACGTTTGCCGAAATCTTCTCAGTCGGCTTCTCGGGCTCTGCAACGTTTGCAGAAATCTTCTCACTTGGCCTCTCGGGCTCTGCACGGTTTGCGATCTGCTTGTCGGCCTTTGCAAAAATTGCCGGCTCCGCCAGTCTGCGACGAGCGGCCTCTAACACCTAGGATGATTTAACGGCGGAAGCACAGATCTGTATATCTATATACAGGTCGATCTGCACATGTATAAAATACACACACACACATACATGCATATATACATGTATACAGACATACACACACACACATACATACATACATACATACATACATACATACATGCATTATACATGCATACATATATACATATACATATATATATACACAGACATGCATGCATGCATATACATGCATGTATGCACACATGCATATGTACATGTGCCCCGATGTCCGCGCCCCTTCTCCAGACCCCAAAGCTGGTTCGACTGCGCCAAACACAACCCTTGATGCTCATAATGCTCGCCTCCACCGCTCTTTTTGTTGGTGCCCCAGTTATCTCTTCTTTGTGTTAATATATCATGTCTGCCTGTCCACCCATGTATCACTAGCCTCTGTCAGTTCGCCAAATACATATACGTATATGTGGATACTAAAAAACAAATACATATCAGCATACGTACATATACGTACATGCATACATGCATATATATATATATAGACAGAGACATGCACACACAGTGGAGTGCTTCAAAGCTTCTTGAAGCTGTCGACTCGTATAGCATTTAGGGTTGATGAGGCGGCTATTATGGGGCTTTATAGGGTTACTAGGGTTACCCTATAGAACCTATACCCTATATAAGCCCTAAACCCTAAACCGTCTAAGGGATACGAGATTTGCACAGCGACAGAGCGTATGTACAGGACACCAAAGGCATGCAAGGCCTGCACTGTTTCATCTATTGTCTACCTGGCCTAGCAAAGCAGCATAGACTGCACTGCAGACTAATGCAGACACAGTGGCTTCAAGTTGCTCTGCGAGCTCATCAGCTGGAAGGTTCGAAAAGTCCCCCAACTGCATCATCGAAGCGTTTTGCACAACAAAGGAGAGACCTCTTGTTAGCGTATCACAAGACCATGCACGACTAGGGAGGCCATTCATGGCTCCATGCGAACCTGAAGTGGCCATGTTTGCTCACTCCGAAAAACAGAGCTAGCACCTGTATGAGATCCTGGCAAACCACGACATACACATCTCAGGCATTCAACCATCTTGCTGCAAAGTGATTATCGGAAGGAATTGGAGATTCTGGACAGCAGTTAGGCAAGCTTTCAAGACATCAGCGAAAAGAACAAGTCGGATGTAGCGTCGGGGCCCAGGGGTTCGTGTTTGCAGCCAAATACAGGATTGCTAAAAGTAAGTGCTTGAAACTTTAGTGAAGGACTGCGGTGCTGAGTCGGTATGTGCTTCTAGAGAAGGATCAACAATCCCTTTGTAACACTGGCAGAAAGCCCCGCTGGTCACGGCAACAGGCATGCTGCTCACGGTCCTTTGACCAGCAGACAAGGCAAGGACTTTGTCCATTTGCAGGCTTTGCAGAAGAGGTGTGGGGATTCCCAGTGTTAACTGAAACTTTGGTACGAAGCTTCTGGGAACTGGGCTTGGATATTCTACATAGAAGCATCGGGTTTAAGGTCTTCTGTTTCGATATTGAGTCCTGCGGCGCTCCAGGTACAATGTGTTTAGTCAGCAGTATTTATAAAGTAACCTATCTAGTTGGGTTCCAAGGGCTCCAAGGGCTGTAAGTGTTTACAGGTTTCATGGGCCAGAGGTTTAATTAAGGGTCTATATAGATATCTTAAGCTTGCGGCTTCGAGTTGTACAATGATATATGTGGTTTTTTAGTGGGCCACATGGGTTGCAGACAGACTGAATAGGATACATCACAGAATATATGTAATTATGTAGAACGACCAAAATATGGTCCAAAAACCTCAACGCCTATTTACGCCTTTTGGTTGGCAATTTACGCCGTTTCAACGCCTATTTACGCCGTTTCAAAACCACCCCGGGCCCGAGCCCTCCTGCCAAGCCTGCACAAAGCCAAGGTGGAACCCTAGCTGCTTGCATTAGCATTTTCCAGTCAGGCTTCATACAAAGGTACTTTGAGCCCCGAAGATAACACAAGGCAGGCCACAGAGCTGCATCCTGCCATTCACTCCACCACATCTGCTTCACACACTGCAGAAGAGAGGCATCGTCGACCTGCGAGCACTGAGTTTTAGTATACGTGCCGGGAATATTAACAGGGCAAGACTATATACCACAGGGCCACAGGGCATATATTCGTTGTTGCAAGAACGTTGGGTTTGTATGGCCTGTCTTGGTGATCCAGAGGATGTCTATATCATAGAATAAAATACTATGGCCAACCCCGAACCCGTGGGCAGACCAGGCCGGAACACTGTCCTCAAGCCGCGCAACTTACGGCACCCCCTTTCCGAGCCTTAAGAAACGACACCTTTCCCAATCTATGTTTTCAACCTAACCTAATATAAACCCTGGCAAGCTTCGGAGGCTTTGAGGAGCGACCCGACGGCCGAGCGACCCAGCACTGTTGTTTGTAGCAGAGGTTATTGATTCGAAAGCAGTCTACGGAACTTGGTTTGCTTTTGGTTTGGGCTTCCATTTCGTTTTCTGCAGACCTAACCTAAGGACTCCAGGCTTTAGGGTTAAGGGTTCATTATAGGGTTTAGGGTGGTTTAGAGTTTGTAGGGTTTTAGGGTTTATAAGTAATACGTATCTGTATAAGGGTCTAGGGCTTATATACTATACTCGTATAGAAATAGGTGGCTTGGCAGGAGCAGCAAAAGCAGCAGAGCATCAGCAGCAGCAGCAGCAGCAGCAGCAGTGGCAGCACCAGCAGCAGCAGCAGCAGGAGGAGGATGCGTGAATAAGGGTATATACTTCACAATTTCGGCCAGCAGCACACACATGATGAATTGCGTTCCGGACAAGCAAACGGCCACTGTTGGGCGGATCTAGGTGGACAGATATGCAAACTTGGGAAAACGAGTCAACTCGACTAATCCATCGCCTGCAAATCAACATTTGGCCCATGGCCAAGAGAAGCTCCGATGCTTCTGTCCAGCTCAGTATGCTCAGTCCGGCTTGATTGCTCCTGGTGGTTGCTGTTCTTGCGCCACCTTGTCTGTGAAGCCGCCGAGCTGCATGCGATCTGAATATCCAGGTTCACAGCACCATCTGGTGGTGTAGTGGTCTCTAAAGGTGTCGAGGATGCCACAGAGGAGCTCCCATCTCCCCGGGCGGCTTCACCGAGTCCTCCAGCATCAAGCGACTGTCTTGCTAAGCGCAGATCGCGCGGAGCCGGCTGCCACTCATCACAACGGCGAGAATGATATTTCCCGCCACTATGATGGCATGGGGTGCAACATGAACGAAAGCCGTTGCCAGTCAATCGGCTGCAAGCCAAACTCGAGCATTCAACAGTTTGTCGCCTTGTCGACGGGTACTCTCGGACTACAGTCCTCTGATTACGCCGGCAACGGCGAGTGTGCTGTGCAGCGTCGGTGTGGCAGCACATGGAACAACAGCTTTCATATTTGCCCATGAAAAACTGCACCGAACAGCCAGGAACACTGCATGCCTTCAGCACCAGGGAGCCAGGAGCAGGAGTATCACCATTGGCCATGCTAGTTCCGCAGTATATAAAACACTGCTGGAGGGCCCAATGCCAAGCCAAAACTCTGAAAGGACGGCACGAACAGACACCGTATAGACATACTCTTGCACATACACACCTGTAGCTGCTTATGAAACACATGTGGGGCTTTCGGGGCTTAGTCTCGAGGGTTTGGGAGCTACTTGCTTTGATGGTCTGTCCTCGGCTGAATGTCTGCCAGGAATATTCCTGCTATATTACTGCGAGTACGACTTGGCTTAACACAAAACAAAAGCTAGAAGCAATGCCCCCCGATAAGCAAGACTAGCTTGTCTTAAAGCAATTTTTTAAACCTACAAGCAATACACCAGGAGACGTGGCTTAGTACTAATTTTTAAACCTGCATGTGCAAGCAATATACCCTCCCGATAAGCCAAACTTGCGGCTCTTAATTCTACAAGCAAACACCCCGATGAGGAAGACTAAGACAAAACCTAGTAGTATATAATAGGACTATATATATATATACATACGACAACGACGACGACTGCTGCTACTGCTACTTGCTGCTGCTGCTGCTGCTACTGCTGCTACTGCTATATTGCTTTACTGCAATATACTGCCATATTACTATAGTATATGCTAACAGTACTACACTACACTACTAGTACTACTACTACTACTACTACTACTACTACTACTCCTGCTGCTGCTGCTGCTACTACTACTACTACTACTACTACTACTACTAAAACTACCACGACTACTACTGCTCCTGCTACTGCTGCTGCTGCTGCTATACTACTATATAATCTATACTGCTACTGGTACTACTATTACTGCTGTATCCTATACTACTACGGCTGCTACTACTATATACTACTTTACTACTACTACTACTACTACTACTACTAATACTACTACTACTAATACTACTACTACTACTACTACTACTACTACTACCGGCACCCTCCGAGGTTGCCCCATTGTCACGGACTGTCTTCAAAGGCCGAGACCAACGGGCTGAGAAAGGTGGGGTCCATCAATAGTTCACAATTACAGGATGCCTCTGCACAAGAATTTCGGGAGTGTGCGGGGCAGGGGCTAATCTAGTGCAAGATGTGGTGGGTATATTCATATAGGGGATATAGTACTTGCATCTCGGAGCATTGCCGAGGTTGGGGTTACAGGAACAGGAGCCCCAAGTCCTCCTTCACCCTCCCCGCGCAGCAGCCCAGATAAGTGGATAGATCAACAACCCATTCAGGATTATCTTTTTGGTTTGGAGGCTTTGAAGTTTTGGGGTCAGGGCTTTAGGGGTTTAAGGGGGTAGTTCATTAAGTGTATATAGGGTGATAGAGGGGTTCACGGATATAATCCATTGATATATTACATATATGGGTTTATACAAAGTAAGATATATAGCACTTCGGTAGGGAAATGGATTGTAGCTTTATACTAAACTCAAACATGCCCAAACCCAAAACCCAGCGAGGCCCACAATAAAGTGAATCCCATTAACCATCGTTGGCTTTCAACAACTCACGACTGTTACCCGAAAACAAAGCACCCAGCAGCCTTTCATTCAAGCCAAATTTCAGGGTTTCGGGATATCACTCTTGGGTCTTGTACGCCCTGGACTTTGATTAGGTTGGTTCGGCCTACATGGACTGAGCTTTTAATGGAGGACTTTGGGCTGCTAGAATATTCACGACTCAAGTGCTAGATCCGATCGAAACCCTATCGAATAGATTTATGGGGATAAGCAGAGGCTCCAATCCGAACTTCGAAGTCCATATGGAACCACTCCTTGACCCCACCTCCAGATTCTGTGGTGGGTCTTTGGCCTGCAGGGCCGGGATCATGTCGACGACGGCACGGGCAAAACCGGGAGGATATGTCCTGGGCGCACCATGGTTATATAGGGTCGCAATATAAGTCTTCAGGGCCTTCTGCTAGCACTGAGAATCTTTGAGACGTTTGTCACCTCGAAACTTCTTCCGGCCGTCCTTGCCCTGGTAGTAGATAGCTGCCGGTCTTGCTTCAGCTCGTTGGCTCTTGGAAAGTTTACCATGATGCAGTGAAGATACCGCACGGTCGTTGCTGAGGAGCAGGGTCCGTTTCATACTTTTTGATCCGTATGCCCTCATCCAAAAGTGAAGCTTGAAAGCCTCAGCTAGATTCGAAAAACTTTCTTCTCACAAACCCTTTCCCAATAAAGAAGAGATCCGAATATTAAACGTATATACATGTAGCACCAAGACCCTCAACAATACAAGTCCTTATATGTATATCTTGTATACATATATACATATGTATAAATATATATATATATATTTATTTATTTATTTATACATATATTATATATATACACATATATATATATACACATATTCCAGAGACTCATCGAGAAACTCCGGATCCAATCTGTCTCGTCATTCGAAGGAACTGCTCCACTCTGGGGTAATGAAGCATCAATGATCTTGCCGGCTGCTCAAGGAGGTAGGTCCCTCCCATAGCAACGACCAGCAACAGCAGCAGGCAACACCTGGGAGGGTCTTTATGTGACTTTAGGTATCTGGATCATAAACAACATAAAGTCTCAGGTGTGCTAGAGGTATTGTGCAAACAAGTGGCCGGGATACAATGATGTTTGCTCTCTGGACAGAAGGAAAATGGGTATTTCCGCTGGGCGTCAGGATAGAACGTCCGCTCACTCCCATATTCACGGGTACAAAGCTGCTGCAACATGGGCCAAAACCAAAACGACCTGTTGGAACTTCGCTTGCATCAGGAGCATGCACGCCAACCTGAGCCGCGGCAGGGACTGGGATCGAGGAGAGGCTTGGCACGGTGCCGCTTCACGGTTCGAATTGAAAATTTCCTTCCTGGGCTCCAAGTGGACTGGGTTGAGGTCTATAGGGTTTACGGAGGATCTGTGGTGTGTTGGGTTTAGAATCATGTCGGACTACACGTACCAGTCGTTGGAAATGTTTCTGAATTCAGCATATATGGCAAGGAACGAAAAGCCAGCATTCGATGTTATATCCATGGGTGGCCTCTGCTTTTTCTTCGAGTGCTTCGAAATTTTGTTTGCAGGCTGCATGAGGCTGATATCCACGGATGCCACATCATACCCGGCCTTGCTTGCAAGCTTGCTGATGCGAGCCACCCCACAAAACAGATCAACGACGTCCCAAGCAGGAGCCCCCGCAAAGAAACTCTGGCAGCTGACCAATATGAGCAGGTAGATGAAATCCTGCGGCAGCAGCACCAAATAATGGTTCACTAGAGGGCATCTTTATAGGGTTTACTTGGAGGTTCATAAGTAATGGGTATATATAGTAATAACTGGAATTTTAAGTCACCGAATTTGGGTTATAACTCTATATAGGTACCCTACATACTTTTTCATTATGACTAGACCCAGGAACCTCCAAGTATAGCTGTTTGGGGTTTATCTTCGGGTTTAAAGGGTTTTGGGGCTTAGGGGACCCTGAACCCTATAAACCCTTAACCCCTTAAACCCTAAAACCTTATATAAACCCTATAAACCCTAAACCGTGGGGTTTTCGGGCTTAGCGGTTTATCAGCTCGGTGTCCTTGGGCGCCCCCATCTTTACTAAGCGCTTCAGCACCAGACTTCTCTCAGAAGCATTCATGGCTGGGGAATTTCATATGGAGCAACTATACAGTCTCGAGAGTTTATGGGCTGCGCACAGACGTCTTTAGAGGTGCAGGGCTACTGGTGTGCGCTGAAGCAGTAACACGTGCACAGGCAGACGGGTAAACCTTTCGAAGTAGCCCCTGGCCGCGAGGAATCGCTGCCCGCCCATGACGACAAGGAGGAGCACCTGTACGGAAGAAGTAATGGTTCCTACGGGTTTAAGTATATACTTGTCTGGGGATGGGTCATATGTGGGAAGGTTTCCAGGACTGCGATCGGGTGTCGGATTAGAGTATGTTTAGGGTTTTGGGGTTTAGGCCTTATAAGGGTTTATTATATGGTTTAGGGCTTCGGGGTTTAGGGTTTGGGGTTTTGGGGTTTAGGGTTTATAGGGGCTTATAGGGTTTATAGGGATTTAGGCATTATAATGCATCGTTCAGCATCCAGTTTGCATGAAGCATGTCCAGCTGATGCACTGGGCAAATCCATTGACGTCTCGAGGCACAGCCTGTTTTCCAGCAAGCACCCACTTTCGGAGAGAGGTCACAGAGATCGAAATCCAGAGCAAAAGCCAACCAGGTCGTCAGATCTCTAGGCTATATTCGGCCATGAGGGTTGGATAATCTAGGCTATCTAGCTCGTTGACGTAGAGGAGCTAGCAAGTGATATCTAAGGCAAAGACAGCGACCTGATCCAGGTAACACGAGGCAGTCAAAATGTGCAGTTGGGGTATCTGCCCCTCCCCGGCACATCTAGAATCGATGTGTTTCAATCCACATCCCAACTCACACAGCCCGTTCATCACAGGTTCAGCCTCAATCCTTGGCCATGCCATCACCTTGTTTGTTTGCTGGCAGGATCAGCGACTCTGGTGGGCTGCCAAAGTGAGTGCTGCCTACACATCCGGAGCCCACAGCATGAAGGAGTGTTAACGGTATCAATATAACTGAATCACAGCTGGGGCACGGTTCTCGTTCAGGAACTTTCGTGCCTGAGCACGTGCAACCTTGTTATACTCGGCGGCCTCCATAGAGCGCTCGAGGAGATGCGGATAAGCGTAGCTCCAGAAATCGTTCTGGACAGGAGGCCAGTCAAGGTTGCATGTGTTTGGATTATTTACAATTATATATATATATATTTGTTCGCCAGGAACCCCACACAAACATATATATATATAGATAGAGGTATATATATATATAGATAGAACGAGAGAGAGAGAGAGAGAGCTAGATAGGTGTAGATATAAATATAATGGATCTATGAAGGTACAAAGCTTGTACGAGAACATGGGCATATGTAGATATAGATGTATTACATAGATATAGGGAGAGAGAGAGGGCGAGAGAGAGAGAGAGAGAGAGAGAGAGAGAGAGAAAGAAACATTGCATTAAGCAAGCTGCCGTTGGCAGAACATACTTGTCTTGTCAGACAGCAGACAGAAAGATAGAAACATCTCTATATATGAGATATATATAATATATATATAATAGTAAAGACACATGTAGCTTCACCAAATACATGTGCATGGCCCATATTGTAGCTTCGCCCAATACATGTGCATGGCCCATATATACACACACACGTACACATGTGTAGGCATGTATATATATATACACACATATATATATATCATAGATATATATATATGTATGCATGTTTGCCAGTATGTATGTATACACACACATATATATATATAGACACTTCTAAGTCCAAGAACAACGAAGCTAAGAGAAACCACCCTTTGCAGGTCCCAACCTCCCACGTGCTCGGGGAGTCCAGGTGCTCAACGACAATCTTCTGAAAGGCAGCCTCCATGGCTAGGTAACGGTCCTTGGCGGCACCCTCCTTTGTAGGAATCCTTCGGCCTGCAAAGGTTTTTCTGCGGTTCGCTACCACATCATCGGCCGCTGCGGCATTCTCCTTCTTCCCCTCATCCGGCTTGCTGTTGACCTTCGTCGGCGTATTGGCCTTGCCAGCCTGCTTGCTCGTCGGCGAGGTCTTTGGCTTGGCACTGGACTTGGGTGCAGCCTTTGATGCCGTGCTTCCGCCCTTGAGCTGGGGCGACTCCTGCTCTGTGTTGCCAGGCTTCGACTTGGGGGTCTCCTCAGCCTTTCGCTGCTTCTTAGAGCTCTTAGGAGGCTCCTCTTGCGAATACCTGACGGTGGCGTTGTCAACCGAAGCCTCCGACGGTGAACGAACTTTGCGCTTGTTCTTAGCCGACTCACGCTCCGCATCACAGGTGCCTCGGCCACGCCCACGACCACCTCTTCCGCGAGCAGATGGTGCGCCACCTCGGCCCCCACGCTGACCTCTGCCTCTGCCTCTGCCACCACGACCACGCCCAGACCCTCGATTGGATTCCTCGGGCACGGTCTTGTCTTTCCGGCCCCTCGCGTCCCTGTCGATCTTGGCCGCCCTCTGGAAGTTTTCGCGTTGCTCCGTGCGTTTCACCATGGGTGCCTGTAGATTCGATATTAACTCCTGTGTGTGGAATCATGCATTATACTATAGATGTGTACACATCTTTATACCCGTATATATACTATAGGAGATAGAATATATGTACATACATACATACATACATACATACATTCATACATACATATACATACATTCATATACATACATACATACATATACATACATATACATACATAATACATACACATACATACATATACAGAGGAGGGGAGATGTGAGACTATACAGATATCGCCCTGAATCGAAAGCACCATCTTAACTTTCTGTTTTGTGTACATGCATGTATACACTGGACAGCCTTTTTGCTTCTATCCTTATATATATATAGCTATATATATGTATATACCTGAGATCTGTCTAAGTATATCTGTCCATGTGTATATGTGTGTATGAAAAATCATGCATATGCGTATGTACGTATTATACACATGCAAGTTAACATACACAAATCTGTATAATAGGCAAATTGCAAATGACACCAACGAACTACCAAATGTATGTATGGTCTGCCTCGGGGCCGTCAGCGTCATCAAAATCCGGAGCCTGCTCAGGCACCTGCGCCCCAGGATCCGCCGACCCCGCATCAAAATCCGGATCACTGTGAGGCACCTCCGTCTCAGGAGGCATCTCCTTGGATCCGGGCTCGAGAGCCTGCTCACTCTGATGAGGCATCTCCGCCTGAGGTGGCATCTCCTTGGATCCCTGTTCAAGAGCCTGCTCAGTCTGAGGCACCTCCGCCTGAGGAGGCATCTCCAGTAACCCCGCAGGAGGCACGGCTGAACCAGCTTCGTTTGACCCATCACTCTGTAGTGACAGCCAGCTTCCCATCGCAGCAGCAGCATCATACTCCTGTGTGTCATCGTGCACGACAGATGTACCTGAGTGAAATTTTAATCCATCTACTCATGTTGCAACCATACACATGCCATGACCATGCTGCCATCATTGCAGCGACAAGCTGCTCGGTCCAACCGCAGGGGCCGTCGAAGTCTGCTGAGACTTTCTCAAAGCCAGCTGGTACCTAGCAGGGATGCATTATCACGGGGTTTAGAATCGTTCGAACCCTACATAATGGTGCAAAACCAAGCCTCAAGGCTGCTATCTGCTGGTCCATCTGTGCCCTTAAAAGCTCTCGCTCGTGCTCTGGGCCCGGGATCTCAAACTGGGGCAACTTATGGAGCTTGGGGGGTTGCTTGGGCGTCGATGGCGCAGGCTCCGTAGAGCCCGCTGGTGCTCTCCAAGAAGGTGGTACCTGAGCGATCTCACCTGGCTTCTCAGAGCTGAGCGTGGACTTATCCGGAGTTTCCATCGTGCTGGGGGGTGCTTCGTCTTCCATCGGCAGAGGCTCAGCAATCCTAGTCGGATTCTCAGGGCTGGGTTCACTCGGGGTAGCTTGGGGCGGCTCGCTTGGGGGATCTGAGGTCGGCTCGCTTGGGGGAGCTTGGTCGATTGGGGGAGCGTGGAGCGCATCGCTTGGAGGAGCTTCGGGCAGCGGTGCTTCCAGCTCAAGGGTCGCTCCCGGCTCGTCCGAAGAGTCATTCATGACTGGCTCCCGTGAACTATCCTCATCTTCAAGATCACCATCCACATATGGATCTTCCACCGAACCATCCTCCAACATAAGCAACTCCCCATCACCCGGACCATCATCCGTACGAAGCTCGGTCCAGTACCACTCCAAGATATGAAAGAAATCATTAAGGGCTGTGTCCTGGGCAACGACTATCACAAGAAAATTACAAGATCTGCATGCCTATAACATGTATGTGCACACCTATATGTGTATATGTATATATGCTATATATGTTTATGCCATATATTTATGAACGTACCGACTCGTATATGGTTATAAGAAAACAATATAATTGTGTGATGCTCAGCTAGGCAACCCTGGGCCGCTGAGCCCCACTCTTGAGGCGCCTGAGCCCATGCGAGAAGAGCTTCTTGAGGCCATCTGAGTCGAGCTCAGCCTGGAGCACGTCCAGCTTCAGATCCATGTGCTTTGGACCACGCAAGGCGTTCACCTGCCGAACAAAATTATAGAATTATAAGACTCACTGCAACTCGATCTGCCAGCTGCCACAAACCGACTGCCTGCCTCCCTCCGGACCAGCTCTATTGGCAATATCGCCGGAGAGTCGCATGTCGGGCACCACCACTCCGCGATGATTTCTAGTATCCTCGCGTTGCAAGACATGGCCTTGCAAGACGGCACCCCCACCGTGTGCATCGAGGGCCATCTGGTCATGTGGCCTTTCTCTCGCAACCGCCGCCGAACTGTCACATCAGCTTCCAGCAGTTTGGCTAGGGACTCCGCCTCTGGCCATGATGCCATGCTGCTGGCTCACCCAGCACGCTAGTGAAACGAGAAACAGCGGATCAGCTATGACCCAAAACCCTGCAAACATTCGCACTGCACTGCTCAGTGGACATGCACGAAACATCGGCTGCACGACTTTCCCAATTCCAGACACCCCCCGGCAGACCCTGTGCACCTGCCGAAATCTCCCGACGGCTGCCGCCAAAAACATGTACCTGTGAAGGGAAGTTTAAGCGTCCCGGCTTGGAGTGCTACCTTTGAAGCCGATTCCAGGATACAGACATACATACATACATACATACACACATACATACATACATACATACATACATACATACATACATACATACAGACATACAGACATGCATACATACATACGGACATGTATACATGCATACATACATTCATGCATGCATACATATCATACATACATATATATGACTCATATAAGACATATATAGTGCATATACATATATGTATGTGCACACTATATGGTGTATGATCTGCATTATAGGCAGTGTAACAGTATATGCTTTGTATATGTACCGTCTACAACTTAATAAATAAATAAATATATATATATGTGTGTGTGTGCAGTATACCATATATATGTACAAAATCGCAGCATGGGCGCACGTTAATTAGTTGGTGCCGTCTTCATGTAGGCAAGCCATGGCGCCATGAGAAGCCATGGCATGGAATGCCTATCGACCTGTGCAAGCCTTGAGAAGGCTTCATTGACAAGGCTTGTGGTACCGGTACTTGAAGACAAGAGTTTCAAACCCCGAATCTCCGAGTGGGAAACTGTTCCAGCGGTATTATGTCTTATACAGGCCTGATCAATATCTCTGCCGGAAGAAGAGCCTGGCACCTGGACGGCGACAAGAAACGACCATCAAGCCTTTGCAGGGCGGCTTCGGATTTGGAATTTCTGAGGGCCCTAACCTACATAGGAATAACCCACTTGACCTACAAGAGGCTCTATATGAAGATGTAACTTCTGAACTCCCAAATTAATACACAAGGAATATCAAGCCTTTCCAGAAGCCCTGAATCCCTGGATTCTAGAAAAGCGCTCGCAAGCATAAATAAATGGCGACAATGCAGAAAACCATGTTTTTTCCGAAACACCTAAAATTTTAGGCGTTTGGGAAGGTACAGGTTTACGATGACAAAATCGCTCGCCCGGTGGAAACCGAGGCTGAATCTAAGGGCAAAC
>CAJNJA010093864.1:0-19095 GCA_905231915.1 Symbiodinium necroappetens
AGTAGTAGTAGTAATAGTAGTAGTAGTAGTAGTAGTACTAGTAGTACTCGTAGTACTAGTAGTACTAGTAGTAGTAGTAGTAGCAGTAGTAGTAGTAGCAGCAGTAGTATGAAGTCTGAAGTCTGATTGATTGTCAATGTACTTGCTGCATGATGGATACCTTCAGATCTACGCTGCTCAGATGCAGCGTTGTTCACAGAAAAGACATGCATTTTATGATGTTGGTGCTTGTGTTTGTCTTGTGTTATATCTATTAGAGTCCTATATTTTCGTCCAACCTGAGACCCGAGACGCCCCGTGATCTCAATTTGTTCTCATGTAGGGACTCCTGCTGAATTTCTCGTGCTGCCAGCATCGTTTCTGTGTTTTCAGCCGCCTGAGTTCCTTTGCCAACCACCGTTGCTAAGTTCCTCATTGCTATCCCTCCAAAACACTGCCAGCATTCATTTTTCTCGTCTCATTGAGGAAATAGCAAACAGTGGCAAAACCAGGTCACCCTAAACCCTAAACCCGAAACCCTAAAGTTGCCTCAGATACGGCGCTCATGTTACATACGTGGGGGCCATACGCTACACGGCTTCAGTGAAGGATCTGGACCCTCTTCAAAGGGACGG
Organism: Symbiodinium necroappetens; assembly: GCA_905231915.1. Taxonomy (NCBI): domain Eukaryota; class Dinophyceae; order Suessiales; family Symbiodiniaceae; genus Symbiodinium; species Symbiodinium necroappetens. The sequence goes on from CAJNJA010093864.1 coordinate 615, forward strand.
TTTTTGGCCCCGAAGCCGTGCCAAACTGAGGAAGCAACCAAAGGAAGACAACTCCGAGCTACTACCAGAAACATTCAGAAGAGCAAGAAACTGGCTAATGTTTCGAAGGTTACTAGGACAGCTGTTCGCATAATCCTAAAGGCCCTAACCTGTGATAGTAAAGCAGGCACCTCCGTGGTGAAGCCTGGAATGGCCATGTCAATATGGTCCGCAGTGAGCTTGGCAAAGCGGACCGACTGCTGGTTCCTTGCAACAAGTTTACAGAAAAGGGCTCAGGGTTCGGGGCTTTGGGCGTAAGGTTTGAGGCAACAAGGTTTCAGGTTTAGACTAGACGGACCAGGGGTTTCGTGTCTTCTCGTTCGGGCTGATTTCGCTGGCGGATTTGAGGGTTGGAAGGTCACACTACGAGGAGTCCATCCCACTGCAATCGTTTCGGGCACGGATCAAGAGGAAGCGGTAGTTGTGCAATTCGCCCTGCGAGAGGTAGTACAGCAACTTACTCCAGACCATCTGCACGATGATGGTGCTCACGCGCTGGCGGTCTTCCTCATGAGTGAAAGCCCCATCTCCGACAGAGTACCTCACATCCGGGCATTAAACGCGAGAAAGGCTACTGGTTAAGCATAAAACATCACTAGCCCAATCTGGGTGCTTCAGCCATGGCGCAGGAAGGAAGTGAATTCTGGCAGCAGAGTCTGGTGAGTGGCGCTTTCCACAACAATAAGACTGCTGTCAATGTGGCCCAGCTCGCGCGACATTCTCTCGGCTCGGCACCAACCCCTGCAGGGATCAAGCATCTTCATGTGGGGGTTTCCGAAAATAGGGGACCCTAATATGGTACTCTAAATAGTAGGATCCTTATTTTAAGGACCCCAAAATAAGGTACCCTAATTTTCGGAAAGTCCCATGTTTATGTTGTGATGCAGGTCAGCTCGGGAGCGGTCGGCTCAGGATCAGTCGCTTGCAAGAGATCTCTCCACACGAAAAAGTCGGGCACCAAATAGCACGAAAGCCCCAAAGCCCAGTCTGGCCTTCCACCCCAGGTCGCCTGGCTCAGGATTCCTCCATGCTGCCTGGGCGACGAGAGCAAACACCCTAGGCTACGACTGGAGCTTCGGCTTTTGGGGTTTTTCTTGGGGTTTCAGGGCTCTAGGGAAGGATGGGCGCCGTGAAGATGATACGACCGGCAGCAACGGAAAGGCGATCCTGAGTTACGACAGTGGTCCATATGAGAATCAGCAATGTGGTTACGAAATCCCCAAGAGCATGCTTGCACGAACGATGCTTCTGCTGCTAAGAAGGCTACTAGCAGGCTTACACTGACTTCGTGCTGATGAGCTTCCGGTTCCCAGAGTTTTCCATCTAAACAGAGCTCCCCCGGTCCCGAATGTTTCCAGAACAAAGGGGCCTGTTGGCTCCACGAGCCGCCAAAGGGTTTCGGGCAGGGGAGCCTGAAAAGATCAAAAATCGGACGGCTCTCCGGGTATCCTCTACCCCTGGAAAGCTGAAGACTCTCGAAGCCTGTTCGGTACGACGAAAGTCATGTGTGGTAAACTGCCTGGTTTCGGAGTTCAGCTTTCATTCTTAAGCTTTTGAGCATCTTGGGTTGTCGCTTGTACATTCAGAGAAACTCGAATCCTGGCGATTGTTGGTCACGTCTGCTGAAGCATATCTGGAATTCGTCTTTGGTTGTAGATCGTCTTCGGGATAGCTTTTCTTAGGGGCTGGCCGTCCTTAGGGGAGCATCAAGATATCAAATGAAACTCAGAAGAACTGCAAAGCTCGCCAGGAGGCTGATGTTTCAGCGCAGGACACAAGACCATGAAGTACGCACTGCGAGCCACGTAAGAGTTGATGCTTCTGATTGCAGATGCCTGGCGATCCGCGCAGGATTGCGGGCAGGAGAAATAGTCGTACCAGATGAACAGCGGCTTGGCACGAAGTTCCGATGCTGCTGGCGGAGAGACACGCCCGGCAAACAGTTCAACCACCGGCGGAACGACGATCTGGCTCTTGCCAGACAACATGTTTCTGAGAGCATCTTGCAGAACTTTCAGCTGCTGCCCGGCTGGGTCAGGATGCTCATCAGCAAGCCACTGGTGCGACACGAAGACTGCATGTCCATGAGTCCTCTCAAACTCGACAAGGTCGCCGCTGCGCAGCAGCTCCTCATGCGCCTTGACGACAGACAGTTTCATGAAGGCCTCCCAAAGCACGTGCAGAGGGGTAGTCCTAGCACGAAGTGAAACAAGGAGACAGGACTGGCCTCCAGTGGCAATGTATACCTGAGCAACGGCCACATTCATGGACGCTTTCAGAAGGCCCCCGGAACCCGAAAAGAAAAATCGACTTCGAGGCGCATTGTGAAGGCTGCCTCACATGCTTCATCCAGCGGTCGGACTCCCTGGGACAGCGTGGCAGCGAATTGCTCCAGCGGGCTTGGACTTGCGGACTCCCGGCAAGTTCTCCCACAGAGACCTGCGTTGCCGGTAAACTCTTGCAATATGTTGCAGTTGTGGCATGCGAGCAGCGAACTGGACGTGATTTAAATGACAACATCCGCGGACGGTGCTTCGTACTGCGAAAAGTCGGTGGTATCTCCAGGTCCGGCCTTGAAATGGCATGCGCGAGCAAGAGCAGTCAGGCCCCCGAAAACAGCAAGAAAAATGGAGCTGCGTTGTCAGCGGTGGTAGTTGCTCACTGCTCAGACATCCACGGTGCTCGCACTAGGTGTGTCATAGATGCCCACCACCCGTTTTCTTTGAAATAAGAAGAATACGAGTTTTTTGACCAAGTGGCCGGCAGGTTTTTCAAGTTGCTAAACTTGTCCATGATGACAGTGAATATGATGCATGCGAGGGTGTCATACAAGTACAGCACGTCCTTGCATTAGGTCGTTTGGATCATGTTACATCCATGACTTTTTGAAGGATATCGCGAAATGCATCACAGCTTTGAGCACATTGAGGGTGATGATACTGATGATGATGATGATGATGATGATGGTGATGATGGTGATGGTGATGGTGATGATGATGATGATGATCGCTGTGATTCTATCGAGCTGAATGATTGCTATGTCAGCAGAACGAGTGCAGCCTTTGTGTGGCTGGTGTGCTTCGTGAGGGCATCATGGCCAATGTGGCTCGCTACGGACTCAGATGTTCTGATTGTGGTAGAGATGAGAAGTTTGATCAGGTAGCTAGTTGCGAAGCATTGCTTTTCTCATGGATGATACGATCGCAGGTGCTGCGAAGAAATTGCCTGCATTGGCACGATCAAGATGATCACTGTTATCTCAGGGTCGTAATACTCACCATTCCCTGCAGCTTGTGATGAACATGGCTGCTACAGGAACTTTGACTGCCACGAAACTAGCCTTTCGTACTGCAATAATTCGGGCTATTATGACAAACCATGCGATGACTGCTGCTGTGGCTTTGGCGTAACGGCCGATGTGGAAGGTAGCACTCTCGTATGTTCAGTCACACGGCTTGCGGTGATCACTGACATGTGTGTGATTCTGGGGGCTGTTACCGTCGTGCTCCTATCGTTGTGACTGTTGTTCGCCTTCGGATAATGATGATCATAATCATGATGATGATCAGGTACCTGACAAAGCTTGGTGCCTGATTTCAGTTCGCACTGTTCCATCAATACGTAACGATTTCGTACTTTAACGCATTCCTCTCTTATCACTTCTATAGTGATGCTTGTACTTCTGTTCTTGTGCATGAATGCGCTGCCAGCACCAGCGTCATGATCTTCTACCAGGTCGGCCTTTTCGGCAACGTGCAGCGCTCTTCCGAATTCAAGCATGTCCTGGAATCGCAAAACTAACTCCAAGACTGCAGCGAGGGCGGGCTGCGTCACATTTTGACTGCCGACCTGCTCATGTGCAGTGGCTTTGCAGTTGAAAAAGCTGAGGAGCTCTTGTGACAATGACCCCTGGAGCTCCTGCTGCTGCTACTGCTGCCTGCACCACCACCTAACGGCCCGACGAAAGCCGCTTCTGCGAGAAGGTCATGGGAACTAGGAGTTCAGAGTCTGGGGGCTGCCTAGAGCTCTGAATGCAGCTTCGTGCTTTCCCATCCTTCCGAGGTGTTGCAACACAGAAAGAAAGAGTGCTTCTGAGGGATTGTATATTTATTGAAGGGTTTGGGAGCAACCTGCAATCCTATTACATGCCGAAGGGGCACACCACACGACCCTTGCCCCCACCAGAAACGACCCGAACAAGCCCAAACCCTCCAAAAAGCCCCCCCATAAAGGCTCAGGGCAAAAAGGGTTTTGAAAACCCCCTTAGTGTTCAGGGTTTTAAAAACCCCAATTAGGGTTCAGGGCCCCCTAAACCCTAAACCCTAAACCCTAAACCGAGTTTAGGGGTCTGAAAAACCCCCCTCTACGAAGTGACGGGCAGAGGCGGGGCCTCTCGGCCTCTCGGAGAGCCTCTTGCTCTCCTTTCAGGATCTCTGGCGGCCTCGGGCCGAACCCCCACAGCTTAGATGCTTAGGGTTTTTGGGTTTTTTGGGCTTGGGGTTTTAAGGTTTAGGGGGAGGTTTTAGGTTTAGGGCTTATATGGTTTAGGGGTTTTAGGGTTTAGGGTTTAGGGTTCATATAACTTAGCACAAGACACATGTCTGTTGATGATTGGGTTCAAAAATGGAAAGATGGCTCAACGACGACTTCTCGAACTTCGTGCTGTTGGCATGTTTGTGCGCTTGCGTACTGATATCATCTACAAGCTACTAACTACCAGCTGTCGCTGCTACTGCGACGACGACTGCGACTACGACGTGGTACGACTACGACTTCAACCACGGCTACGAACCACGAGACCACGACGACAACGACGACCACGACGACCCCAACCCCGGACCCAAACCCCGACATTGCTCTCGTGTGTGGCATATGTGCATGCAAGCACATGCATATATGTCTGCATCTTTGCTTGGCTGTACACACCTGTGAGCATGTACAACTCATCGTATGCGGTGCCTGTGCAGTTGCGGTGCCTGTGCAGTTACAGACATGCAGCCCGTGGCAAACATGCAAACGTGCATACATGTCCATCCCCGCAACGTTTGAAATACTTTTTCAATCAGCCGAATGGAGTCAAAAGTGTAGAAACGAAGCCAGCGCACAAGGGCTGCGCTTGATCTTACCAGGGGCCGAGCTTCCGATAGGAGATGATGAGGGTGCTATGCCTCAGTGGGAACATGAAAGAGGTTCGGACGTGAACATGCAGAGCCCGACATCACGATGTCTTCAAAGTCTCTGGCCCTAGCCTAAGTCTGCCTCAACTCAAGGCAAGAACAGCAACTGTTGTCTGATGCCTGAGTCATCTAGCATCAGTCCATGTCTAAGTTGCGCAGGCTCCCCAAGTCCCTTCCCACTTCACGGGCCCAAGCTATGTTTGCCTCTTTTAACCACCATGCGGCAATCTGCTCTCTTTGATCTGGTTCCCTTACTTACCCCAAAGCTGTTCACCTGTTCTCTGAGCTTGCCACTGGTGCTTCCAGGAAAGCAGCTCATCCTGATGTACGGAAATAGAGTCCGAGGCTTCCTTGAACAGGTCCAAAGCTTGAGGTTCCCGGGCTTTCGGCGTATTTTCGAGGGCTCCAGAGTTGACGCTTGGATTGGGGGCTGCGAGGCTGAACCTGCTAGATCGCCTATGATGGCGATCAGTCTAACATACTACTCCTAGAAACATGCGAGCTGCGTAAATGACTATAGGTACTGAATGACTAGGAAGGGGGCGCGAAAGGTGTGTCGTTTGTTTTGCTTTTTATGTTTTAGTTTTTGTTTTTGTTGGCCAAAAACCTGCAGACGTCGATTTTGTGTGTGTGGTGTTCGTGAATGAGACATGTTTCTTGCTCTTTTGATGTTCCTGGTCTCCTGGTGTTTTCCTGTTTTTCCTGAGGCGTTTTTTGCGGATTTGATGCCCCACGAAAGCAAAAGAACATAAGAAGAAAAAACAGCAGAAGCGAATGTCAGAAGCCGCATCGCCATGGACGTTAACATCCCCCCCCATCCCGCCTCCCCACCCCCCGCCAGGTAACCAAAAAGAGAAAAAGAAACGAGAAGGCAGACGAAAGCCACAGACGAAACCAGCCGAGTCCCAAGCCAAAAACGGAAACGGAGAAGGCACGGAAGACTGTAAATTCCGATAGAAAAGACAAACGACTGCAAAAACCTTGTCGTTTTGTTTTTTCTCGGAAAGCACTGTAAAAACCGATACGACAGCCGAATCGCAGAGTTTTTGTCCAAACTGCAACGTGCCAAAACTCGAGCTCTGGCGCACTGCAGCCCCGAAATCGATGCACCCTTCGCGGCGGCATACGCGCCACCACCCAAAAAACTGCATCCCCCTCCCGGTCCTTGAACTTCAAGTCATGCCGCGGAAGGTCTGGAACCTGTATCCTGACACCAATGGGGCTCAAAAGACTTCTCATTGCAGGGATCATAATGACTTAGAGTCTAGATCTAGACTGCTTCAAGCTGAGACATCACATAGGCTGTTCTGCAAGGGTCGAGAACATCGAAGTCTGCACGCAACGAGGCCTCTTGAAGTACTTCTTGTTGGAGGTCCTTACCACAATCTCCTGCTTCTCATGATCCACCTGGCGACGAAAATGGCCAGGCATTACGTACTTGCTAAGGCGCTGGAAGCGCAGAGGGACCGAGAAGGAGTAACACAGCTACAAGTAGTTTTGCCAGAAAGACATCACCAGTGCAGCCCTAGAGCCTCAAGAGTAAGGTAAGGGAATCTCCGTGTCGTGGGGCGGGGGGGGGTGGGTTGGTTCGAATGTTAAGTCCTAGCACGAGACCAGCGGAGTTTTCAGCGCCGTACCGACACACTGTACACGTCGGCAGGGTACGGGAGGTTGCGGATCCGCCACTGGAAGTGCTCGGGCCTTGGCTGACTTCGACGCCTTCAACATGTTCATGTCAACCCATGTCGCGCGGTTGGGCATAGTGTCTTCTGTAAACATTGCGCACGTAACGTGTGCGCATACACACACATGCACGCATGTACGCATGTCTATTACGAGAGAAAGCGTGAAAGGGAGAGAGGGAGGTTTGCCTCAGATTCCTACCCTACACCTAGCGCCGCGTACATTGAACACGTGTAAACTTTATACCGTATATTATACTGCATAATGCGAGGTACTACATGCAACGAAGGTCACATGTTATCGCATACTGCTACAAGCTGTATGGTATATGCTACGCACTGCGTGACATCTCAAACTTGATTTCGTGCGTTACGGACAGGCGTAGAGTCCGAAGGGCAGAGCTGCCGTCGTGATGGTGTGCAAAGCAGGTACTACCAGTGCTGCTGGGAAGTGGGCTAATTAGCTAATTAGGATTATTTAGGAACCACCACCAACAACAACAAACCCAACACCACCAATACCAACACCAACATCAACAGCAACAGAAACAAAAACACCAACACCAACACAAGCAGCAACAGCAACAGCAACAGAAGCAATCGGTCCAACAGCAGTGAAGACTACAAATCATCATCACCGTGATCAGAATTCAATCACGCAGCACTTCGCGTCATCCTGCAGACTCTGAGGCTGCAGCGTGTCCTTGCGAAGGAAGATGGGGTTACTCCTCGGCCCAGAGACATGCATCGTGCTGATGTTCGGGCCTGAATGGATGTAGGCTTCTTCGCTAGCGTTTCGGCTGCAGGGTGTCGCGCTTTGCTCTGCTCTCATCACCAGAAAGAACAACCCAGGCCGCGGCGAAGAGGCGCGCATGATGTCGGAGTAAGGATCGAAAGCACCTTCGACCGCCTGCGGCTGGCACGAGGCTTGCCAGAAGACTCGGAAGAACGATGGCAACACCACGCACAACCGCTACCCAACAAAAGCAGCAAAGACAAAAGCAACCCATCCCCCCGAACCCTCCAACATACGAGACCAGAACCCTCCAGGCTAAAGTTACAGTTAAATCCGTGAGCTCTAGACACGTAGCAGCACGAACACACACAGCATCTCACAGCCTCGACTGAAAATCCGTTAGACCAGCAGCACACATTGATGGGCAAATAGATGGATCCTTCTCTGCCTGCTGGAGCCACAGGGTCATAGCGTGGGTGTCATTTCCAAGGCAGGTGCCCTAGACCCGCAACCCTAAACCCTTACACGTAAACCCAAACACCTAAACCCTCACCCAAAAGCCCCAAACCCCTTAAACCTTTAACCTGAAGTTCCTTAAACCTGAACCTAAAGTCCCTAAACCCTAAACCCTAAACCCGAAGCCTCTTTCGCCCCCAAGCTGTCGATAAAGTGTCAGTCCCTGGCCTGGCCCACCTCGAAGACCCACTCCCCTTCCTGTCAAGGGCTGTTTCTGGCCATCGCTTAGATGGACTTCGGGCGTTCAGCATATTAATAATATTAGTAGTATTAGTAGTATTATTAGTATTAGTAGTATTATTACTATTATGAGTAATTAAGGATCTGAAATTGAAGAGCTCGGGCTTTCTGACTTGGCTCGGGAGACTTTGGAGCTCAGCGTGGAGGCGTCAGGCCTTTCTTGCAGAACAACCTAAACCCTAAACCCTAAAACTTAAACCCCAAACCCTAAAACCTAGGGATGGCTGGAATGATCGGGCCTGGAGTCTACAGCAGAGCAAAACCCTCATTTTCAAACCAACGGTTGGGCAACTTCTACTAAGGACCGTAGCAATGACCAAGGAAATACCCAACAATGCAAATGTTTGGCGATACCGAAATAAGAGCAATGATACAGAAGTTCTAGCTGACATGAACGGCCATGACGCGAATACTGCGTCTGCTTCAAACCACTCACCTGACACTGTGGTCATGTTCTTCTTTGCCACCGCCTACCGAAACACCAAGCAATGCTTTACTTTGTAGCTCTAGATGCATTGAAAAGATCTAATGATGCTGGGGCCACAGCAAGCAGCAAGTGGGCATTTCGTGACAGCTAGCCAGAACAGTCAAAAGAGAAGAATGACTTCCACAGCACTTAACATAGCACTTGTCAGGGAAACAATCCTGGCAAAACTTATTCGCGAAACTAGTAAGACTGGTCAGCACTATCACCTACATGTCATACAAGATCGAACAGTGATAATACTAATACTGATAGTCCTCGCGCTCTTTGAGAAGCGTTTCAGTCGCTGGCAGAGGCTGAACCCCGAAAGGCTGAAGACCGAGACGCCGACAACAACTTCTGAAAAACTTAACAAAGCCGTTTGGCTCAGGCTTTCCAACTGTCGGGCCTTCTGCTACAGTGCCAACACAGTCTTCTAGGACTAGGACGCTCAAAGTTCCGAAAGAGTTCCAAACAAGCTGGGCACGGCCCTGCAAGGCAAGCCGAACGCCTTCCCGACTTTTGTCGGCTTTCGCACCCTGCAGATGCTGTGGGGTTGTGTAGATGATGGCGAGACTGATGCTGATGCTGATGCTGCTGATGATGTGGTGGTTGGTGGGGGTGGCGGTGGCGGTGGCGGTGCCGATGTTCATTATCATGATGACCCCTGCGACCATTAATGTGACCACGGTCATGAACATGGTGATGAAGTAGACGAACTTGAACATGACCTGGACGATGGCGATCCTCACCATCATCATTGTCGTCAACATCAACTCGCCATTTTGTCTCCCCCCATTATCATCACCCCCATCTGCATCATGGCCACCAACATCATCGCAGGCTGAGTGATGCAACACTGCATGGTGCACAAATCTTTCTCAGAGGCTGAGGCTGACTTCCGATAGAAGATTCGCATCGACCACGAATAAGAACCATACGGAGAGACCCCATCGAAGAGATCCCATCCCAAATACAGTTCCCCAGTCTGCTCACGAGTCTCACTCGAATTCGATTTAGGTGTCCCGGGCCCAGGATCGAACAGCGGAGTCGAAGCAAGGAGCGAAAAGGTCCGTGGCTCAGGCTTCCGAACGAGAAGGACGTCGGTCTTCTCGTCGTACTCTTCCACCATCTCACCGCCGTCCTCGACTGTACCCAGCCGAAGCCGTGAGAGAAGGGCCGAAGAATTGGAACGAGATTTTGGGGAAGGGCTTGCTGCAGTCTGATGATAAAAGAAAAAGCATCGTAGCCTCAATCAAATGTAACAGCATGCATGCAGTATCCCCAAGTGGTGAAAAAGCTACCGACCTGTCTCTTCAAGCTCGGTACACCCTACATGGAGACTCGTGAAGGGACATTACATGCAGGATCATTCGTCATGCGGAGTCGAGCCAAGGCGGGAAGCCGAACAAAAAGCTGCTACACACAACCATGCGAGTAGAACGACAACGACAAGAAGGCAGCAGCAGTAGCAGGTTCCTGACGCCACAGTATGAGTGATGCCAAGACTGATGACACCGACAGAAGCAATACCTTGTGAAAAGAACCCGGGAACCATAACTGCAACAACAATACACCAAGAACGATGCTGAGCCACTGCGGTGGATAGAAACTCTCGCCTGGAGGCCTAGTTTTCGGGGTCTGGGTTGCCAAACTTCGCAAAGGCCAAACTATGGTCGGAGGCCCCGGAAAAATCTCGACTCCTCGACCCGGATTCAGAGCAACTCAGCCCCCGAGCCGGAAAGGTGGTGTGGATCTTCTTTCGGCCATCCGCCCTTCGCAACGCAGGCACAGCCACCCCGGCTCCCCGCTTGCAATGCCCCTGGACACTGGATCAACCCCAAATGGGGGGCAACAAGCCGCGTCTGCGTTTCTGGAATCAGCATAGCGGCTTCAATGCACACACGAACACCCAGTCACAAGCAAGCACGTGCACTGCAGCTTGCGGGACATCATCTGATTCTGTTTCATTCTCCCCATCACCTCGTTCTCTTACAGCACCAGTCCTTCAGTTTGACACCGCAGGCTCGGACTCAAACCCCATTGACGGATCCTCAATGTCAAAACGTGCGCCATTCCCGGTGTCTGGCGTGCCACCTTGGTACAAAGTTTCCTTTCTGCCGATAGCATGTCGCAGTCACTGGTGCCATACCTAAGCGTTCGTTTGTCCGTCTCTGTGTGCGTGTCTGCCCCTATTTGTGTTGACGTCTGTTGGCCTCGCAGGACCCCAGGCGCAAACATTCGCGCACGTTTTGCGGAAGGGAGCGTCGGCGTGCAGAGCAACCCACCCCTCTGGAGGCGAATGGAGAGCAAATTAGTTCGCGCTATGTGCACGTCTGCACAGAAACACACACCCGGAGAGAGAAGCGCACTATGTTTCTCTCCCCATCAGTCTAACTCTCTCTCTCTCTTTTCTCTGTCTCTGTCCCGAAGTCTGTCGCGGACTCTATCCCTCTCTCTCTGATCCATCTGCAGTAGTCTCTGCGTCGTTTCTCTAGCCAAAAAGATCTTCGGCAAAGGCCCGGTGGCCTCATGCAAACCCGCTGAGGCTCTCCAGGCTTCGGAGGCTCCTGAGGGGCCCGAGCTTTCCAGCGCTTCATGGATCAACCACGGCAACTGCTGCTAGGAGGATGATCACATAGGTGTGTGTGTGCGTGTATGTGCGTGTGTATGTGTGCGCAACAAGAGATGAACACAGAGCGAGAGAGAGAGGAGGGAGAAAGACAAAAATGGACAGAAACAAGGTGCCAGAGTGACAAAGTCTTGATCCATCTACGGCAATTTCACTCAGGATCATGGCGGACTCTAGATGGAGACATACATATCGACTGCACAGCATTACCAATGCAACACAAGAGGGAACCTGTGAACACTCCTGCTTGACTTCCAATGCCTCAAGCGCCGCCAAGGAAGCAAGCGAAAAAAGACCGGCAAACAGCTCTCTCCTCTGCTGGAGACAGGCCACCGCGGCCCCTGACCAGCAAGAACTCAAGGAACAGGATTGAGGGTACTGGCTCGGCTTATCTCGCGAGCTGAGGGTGCACCGGATGTGGTATGCTATAACAACATGCAATATAAGCGCGACATCATGCCACATGGGAAATCAGACGACGGTATAGCCTGATAGCCTAAGCGACACACATACAGTAGCATAAAGCTACCTGTGCATGAAATAAGAGTGACAGACCATAGCGAATTGCACAGTCAAGGAAAAACATGCAGCAGAGTGGTGACACCGGCTTCTGCTCTGACATATCAGGCCGCAGCCTCCGCTCCTTAATATTCAGAGCAAGGACAGAGATGGTATAGCACATTATTATTTATATATACATATGTAAATATATATATATATATATATTATATATTTATTTATTTATTACAGTAAAAATATATAGCAATATAGCCCAGAAGCCCCTCAGAAAACGGCACGAGGCGCAGGCCCGGCGAGCTTCTCCAGCTCTGCGGCCAGGGCTGTCATCTCGGGCCTCATGGAGCACAGGGGGCTCAGGGCGGCCCAGGGTGTTAGGATCATGAAGTCTTGAATGAAACGGGTCGCAGGTTACTAGGATCTGGGAGTGCGCTGTGAGGCTTTAGGGACTTCAAGCAGCCAGAAACAGCCGATGATGTTCAGCTCGCAGGTGCTGAGTCGAGAGAACGCGAACACGGGTCACGGACGCAGACAGCGGCATCAATGGCCACAAGCCCTGCCGCACGGAAGGCGCTCTTTCTTGTCTTAATCGATCCTTTCTTCGGCGTGTGACGCATTCGATCTCGGATTGAGCACTCCAGCATCCTGCACCCTGCTTGCACATCTGGTCTTTGGTGGACTTCTGGGAATGTTAGACTACACCACCATGAATAGCAAAGATGCCCTCCGATGCTGCAGATTGCTGGGCAGTGCTTCGCATCGCAGCAGTGCCGCCGATCAGCAACGGAAGCAAAATCATGTCACAAGGACACCACATTGGCAACGTGAGGATATAGCACACGACAGAAGGAAATCTGAGCCGACCACGCACACTCACCGTGCAATCCCTGCATATCAAAGGCTTCAAAATCCTGAAAACGCAGTGCCTGTTGCGAAAATACCAAGGAGAGGGCGTGTCCCCACTTGGGTAGCCAGCATGTGCGCCACCACCTCGGCGTAAGTAAGTGACCACGGATTGACCCGGGCTAGAGCTGGAACGAACTCTGCCCCGAAGCTTGTTCAGCTTGCTGCTTTAGCATCACGTGCTTGATTTTGAGACGTCGGAAATCGTTTCATGGTGCGTGCTGACGGACAACGGAATGTTGGAATACCCAAACAGAAGAGCAGCAGTGCAGCAGCATGGCTTTATATCTACATTCCGTCTTTCTGTCTCTCTTGCTCTCTCGCCCGCTTGCTCTCTCTCGCTCGCTCTCGCTCTCGCTCTCTCCCGCTTCTTCCACCTCCCGTGTTTCGGCGGATGCGTTCGGGCTGTCCATACAACCTGCATCTTGTATCTTCTCTCACGGGCTTGTAGTGCTTGCCTATGCCCGCATTGGCACTCTCTCTCTCTCTCTCTCTGTCTCTCGCTCCTTGCTTTGCTGGGAGTCCGAGGTGCAGGCAGGCAGTCGTTGCACTCCGCGCAGTCTCCCTCCCTCTGTCTCACTCTCCTCTCTCGACAACACAGCCTGACCACAAGCGAAGCTTTTCCCAGCAGGCCTGTCAGCTAGTGCATAAAGACATCAACTCTCCGTCCGAACGATAATAAGTGTAAGTATTACATGTGGGAAACGACTATATTGCGGAAGGGTCTTTGATTACAGTGTTTTTCGTCACCATTCTAGGAGTGAAGTGGGACGAGGGTAAACTTTGCCACCCCACTGAGAAGGAACAGCAAAAGACTTGGAAATGCCATGATTCGCGGTTCGACCAGTCGATGTTGAGCGTGAAGTTCATCATGTAGGACACACGGTGCAAACGAGTCGACGTTGGGCACGAAGCAAGATGCACGCAGATGCACGATGTGCACAGTGTGGCCTGCTGATTCCGGAGGGTTCGGTGTTGGTGCTTGGGAGCATTCATCGGATCCAGTTCCGGCAGTTGCACGGTTCTGGGACCACGGCCAGGTAGCAGCGTAAACTTCTTCTCGAGGCCTGTGCGGGGAAATGCGCTAGCGTCTGACTGATTGCAGGCAGTTTAGTTAGCACTTCTACGATTGTTGTCCAGGGCCATTGCGACCAGAGCTAGCATTGAAAACTTCACCATCCCCCCTTTTGATGAGCACTCTTCCTGGAGCAACTATTGCAGTACAGACGGGGCGTACTGGTATGGATTCATCGGCTGAGTGCATGGATCCAGCCTTCCGCTTCGAGGAGCTCATGCCCATCCCTGACAGTGACAAGTTGAAGATCCAATGGTTGTGCTCTGGTTCATCCCAGAATCTGCTAAAAGAGTCTCAACGAATAAGCAAGGCAGTGAGAAGATGAAGAATCCTCGCAACAGTGGCGAGAGTCGAAACTAGAGTATCCAGCTGGTCACAGCAACAGTCACCACCCACCGACGAAGACGAGGAGAAGCAGCAGTTTCCCTCCGGCACCAAGCTCATCAGAGTAACAAACACCACAAGCACCACCACCGCAATGACAAACAGCAGCAATCGTGGCAGTTGCAGTAAAGGTGGTGGCAGCAGCAGGAGCAGAAGCAACAGCAGCGGAGGCAGTAGCAGAACTCCTCCTCCTCCGCCTCCTCCTCCTACTACTACTACGACGACGACTACTACTACTGCTACTGCTACTGCTACTGCTACTGCTACTGCGACTACTACGACGACGACTACTGACTACTGCTACTACTACTTCTACCTGTGGTACTACTTCTGCTGCTACTACGACTACGACTACGACTACCACCGCGATTACGACTACGAGTATGACTACGACTACTGCTTGTACCACTGGTACCACCTGCAGTAGTAGCCGTAAATGCAGCGGTACTAGTAGCAGTAGCAGCAGCAGCAGCAGCAGCAGGAGTTAAGCACTACTACCGCTACCACCACTACTACTACCACCACTGCTACTGCTGCTGCTGCTGCTGCTGCTGCTGCTGCTCCTACTACTACTACTACAACTACTACTACGACTACTACTACTACTACTACTACTACTACTACCACTACTCTTAGTAGGAGTGGTAGCAGGACCAGCGGGATGTAAGGCTACTGTAAAGGATGTAGCTCGACTCCAACGAACCCAAACAATCCCTTCGGCCTTCCCTTTTTCGGTGCCGCCGGTGCCACCGGCGCCTGCCGGGTGGCGACCAGAGGCGCGGCAGGCTCCCGCGCAGAAGGCCTGGGGTGAGAGGAAATCATGGCGGGTGGACAGGACTCAACATTCTGGGACAGCCGTGGCATTGCGATTTATGACCAGGAAGAAGCACAAGAAGCAGGAGGTAAAGGATCAATACATTGGCTGAAAAATCATGACAAAGACTCCGAGTATCCAAAGCGGAAATAGAAAGGAAGATACTCAAGAGGGTGCTCTGGCAGTCGTCACGCTAACGATACACTGTTCACAGTACGCCACCACCCCAGGAAAGCAAACCCGAAACCGCACCTCACGGGCTTGAATATTTTTGTTCAGGGCCTTGGGGTACCGCCTGCCTGAAAATCGTAGTACCCTGATGTATGTCAATTTCTTGGCTTTCGGGTAGACTTTGCCTCAGAGAAACAGTCCATTGAGTAAGCAAGAAGCGGGCTGCGAACCCAAAAGACAAGTGCTGAGGCAATACCAGCAAACACGTTATAGAGAGCCGAAAGCAAGACATCACTGGTTCCCTGTTGGAGCCATTTTAACAATGATCATTTTTCATCCTTATCAGGGTTTTATCAGAACAAAAATGTAAAATTGTATCCAACAAGGACCCAGATCAGCTGAGGTGCAACTCCTCGTCCGAGTCGCCGATATTATCGAACTTGGAATAGTCGATGGGCATTTCGCCCCACAGGGAGGTACCAAGACGTTCCGTGTATAGGTGTTGAAGCTGAGCTGACTGCGTGTCAACACATCAGAAAGTCTGAACACTCGTGAGTTCGATTGTGCATGTGGTGGTGTTCTCATCGGCATGTGAACTGCTTGCGGCGCTGTTCTCAGTCTTCTGAAGCAGGAGCCTGTCGAAGTCGGCACGTCCGGCAACAGGAGAGTAAGTTAGCCAAGGTCATCTAGCACGGCAGGCATGCACATGCTGAGACAGAAAGTGAGACACTTGTAATCACTTGTATATCTCCACACATAAACAATCTGTAGCATGGACACCATCACCTGCGGGACTTGCAAAGTGCCAAATCTATTTCTGGCACTTCGCAGACCAAAACCGCACACTCCACGGTGGTAAGCACACCTCCTGCCAACAAAAGCAGCAACGGTGGCAACACAATCATCATCACCATCATCATCATCATCGTCGGTACAATCATCACCATCATCCTCATCATCGTTATCGTCATCATCATTATCGCCATCATTATCATCAGCATAAGCAGCATCAGCACCATCAGAATCGACATCATCATGAAATTCATCATCACCATCACTATCACCAACACCATCATCATCATCATCATCACCATTATCATCATCATCATCATCATCTCGTCACCACGAGCACCATCGTCATGAACAATGCCGACATTGTCATCATCATGACCACCGACAACACCGCTAACATTACCATCATCCAAATCATGATCATCTGCATAGTAACAACAAAGACGACGGCAAACTTCGAGGAATTTGGAGTATGCGGAGCTGTGACTGCTTTAACGACCTCCAATCAAACATCTCTTCTGAGTACATGCAGCTGCAACTCAGCTGCAATACTGAATGTGTTTGCAGGGTGTCGGATTGCAATGCTGGGAAGTAACGTTACAGCGGCGGCGACGAGCACGGCAGGATCGATGACGGTAAGGATGCCGCGAGGCTACACTTATAATACCAGCACTACTACTTCTGCTACTACTACTGCTACTACTACGACGACGACTACTACTACGACTACTACTACTACTACTACTACTACTACTACTACTACTGAAGCCAACGACAATGACGGCAAACATGGCAATCATCTATCGCCTGCTGCTTGTTGCTGCTTCTCCTACAACTAACTTGTCTAGTGCCACAACCACCACAACGACGACAACGACGACGGCGATTACTACGACCACTACGACTGCTACGACTGCACTGCTCAGCGACGACTACTACGACACCTAGAACCACGACATCGACTATGACTATTATTTTTTAAATTACGCACTCCTCCTCCTCCTTACCCCTACCCCTACACCTACCCCGACCACGACTACTCCTTTCCCTCCCCTCCCCCTCCCCCCACCCCTACCCCAACTCCTACTCCTCCTCCTACTCCCACTGCTGGTGCATTCACACATACGTCGACTGCTATGATAAATAGACTTTGGCAGTCATGACTTATCATGACGCTTTTCATCGTTGTACCCTCGGTGGCCCCTCTGACTTATGTTTGTCCCTGGTCCGATTTTGAATGGACAAGACAACCGAACTCTTTTGTCAGCTGATGTATGGTGCTGTGAACAGCGCTGGCATGTCCCCGAGGGGAGGCCGTAAAGCGGACCATGCGATGCGAAAAATACGCCAGCTATGTTGCTTTAAAACATCCTAAGGCTTTCAAGCTGGGAAAGCAATGTCAAGAGTAACCAAAGCTAGCTCAAGCCGACAAGAAATTTCATGCATGCTGCGACTGCATGAAAGAGCGATGCCTGCTGAGCAAAGTGGCTGCTATGCAACAATCCGCAAGGATTCTGCTAAAGCGTACAAAGTTCGGTAAACAGGGTTGAGTAAACACAACCACCGCTTCGTTGCTTCTGGATGACGTTCTTGAGTCTAGTCATGGTTCCTTCGTTGTCGGCCTTCAAGTTGATTCAGCGAACATATGTTGAAGTCCAGATTGCCACAGATCTTGCCGCCGTCTTCTCGCGCCCTTACTCTTCCGCTCTCACCTGCACATCTAGGCTCTAGACAAACCAATCACACTGCACTGCAATCCTTCGTTTTGAAACCGGGGAGCATACTTGCATTGACAGGCCATTGCCCTGGCTTAGGGTGTGGTTTTGGATCAAAACATGCAAAATCTTTTGACGGGCACAAGATCGGCCAAACCTGGGCATTCTTACTGGTGAAAGGTCTACTGAGCCCCCAGTCAAAGAACCCCCCGNNCCCCCCCCCCCCCCCCCCCCCCGTGAATATTTTCTGCGATACTACCAAACAACAGGGACACTACTGCAGTGTTTGTTGCTCCTTGCCTTAGTTCCTTCATACTTGCTGTTTGCGGGCTCTTTTCCTCGTGGTGATACTCGGGATAGAAGTGGTTTATACTGGTTTATAAGAGCTGCTGAGCTTGGGAACCCCGCTTTCCGTTTGGCTGCAAACGCGCTCCGCTCTGCGCCGGGCTTAAGGATTGGGTTCGGGGTAGAACGAAATTGGCAGCCTTAGGAAATTATTTAGGCAAAAAGCTGGACCCAGAAGCACCCAAGCCGATTCTTGTGAAGCGAATTTGTCCTGAAACTCCTCTGGAGCTACGAATCCAGGAATGCTCTTCGGCACTTGGACACTTCAAGCCAACTAAAAG
>CAJNJA010093875.1:0-19469 GCA_905231915.1 Symbiodinium necroappetens
CTAAACCCTAAACTCTAAACCCATGTGTTGCAGGCCGGAGCGCCCAAAGCCCAACAAGGGCCGCAGCGAGGACTGTGCAAGCACGGGAGCGCCTCCGGGGGTTTCTGAAGTGCCCAGGTTCAGGGTTTAGGGGGGGGGGGGNNTTTAGGGTTTGGGGGTCTAGGGGTTTTAGGGTTTAGGGTTTAGGGGTTTAGAGGTTAGGGTTTTAGGGTTTAGGGTTTAGGGTTTAGGGTTTAGGGTTTAGGGATCCTGAAAGACCTTTCGGGAACCCAAGGGAGCCCTAGGGATTGGGGATTTTTGGGAAATATACCCCTCTTAGAACCCCCTCCCCGTAAGGTTCTGAAGTGCCCAGGTGCAGGGTTTAGGGGTTTAGGGTTTAGGGGTTTAGGGGTTTAGGGTTTAGGGGTTTAGGGTTTTAGGGTTTATAAAGGGGTTTAGGGGTTTAGGGTTCTAGGGTTTAGGGTTCAGGGGTTTAGGGTCTAAGGATGTCTAAGGTTTTAGGGATAACCGGGCCCAAAACTATTTGCGTTTAGGGATAACCGAGCCCAAAAATAGTTAGGGTTTAGGGTTTCAGTGAAACCCAGAAAGTTGGAACACGGATTTAGAATGATTGGTGCTGCGATTCCTTTAGGGTATGAGGATAATGATCTTCCGAGTTTCTGGCTTTTACCGAAATTCGAACCAATTTCCAAGATATAATGAACCCTAAACACTAAACCCTAGCCCTAAACCAAAACCTTCAAGTTTTCTCACTATAGCGGTTTAAGGCCTCAGAATTACGGTGTAAAAGAACTAATGCTGGGTTAGGGTTAAGGCTTACCTGGACCCCAAAGAATTTACCTCTGTAGGGCTCCTTATTATGATTTCCTTGTATAAGTCCTTAAAAAGGTAGGTTCTTTGGGATCTAGGTAAGGGCTTCGGGAGTATATTACATGGGTAGTTCTCTAAACAAGGGTCCCTGTTTTTGACCACCCTCCCCCCTCCCCGGCCCAAATAGTACGGAACGTGCATAAAAAAAGGGATTGGGTTTTAGCCTAAACCCTAAACCCCTAAACCCTGAACCCCTAAACCCCTAAACCCCTAAACCCCTAACCCCTAAACCCTAAACCGTTGTGGGTTTCGGGTTTCCAACCACGGATTTTTTTCTAGATCAGGGCCGGAAGCTTTCTGAAATTTGGGCTCTGGGTGCTTGAGGTTTTTGGAATTGGATGAGTCATATACCCCCAGGAGTGTAAATACTAAAGTTTAGGGATTTAGGTAATAGGGCTTCAGGGTTTGGGGTTTATAAGGGGTTTAGGGGTTAGGGGTTTATAAGGGGTTTAGGGGTAAGGGGTTTAGGGGTTCAGGGGTTTAGGGCCAAATCCAAGAAACCATTCAGAGCGTCAGTGTAGCCTTGGAGTCGGAAAACCCGGGTCGCCGCATCCCTTCAATCGGAGGCGCTCTACTTGGAGGCCCAGGGGACTTAGTAAGTCGGTTATAAGTAGGGTTATAGCTAGGGTAACTCCATTTAGGGTACTTATAACTCTACTTATAACCCACTTACTAAGTCCCCTGGGCCTCCAAGGTAGCTTGCTTATAGGGGCTCAAGACGGTGCCGAAACCCTTCTGCAGTCGGTGCTTGGCCCGCAGGTCTAGGGGTTACAGGGTTTACCCATAGGCTCCTTAGTAGTTCCTTTTTGGGATTACCTTATAGGATTCTAAATATGAACCATAAAAAGGAACTACTTAGGAGCCTATGGGTAGAGTCTAGGCCACCAGGTTACTTGCCTTTCTGCAGCCCAAAACGCCAGGGGACTTGCGCGGAAACTCTTTGACTTAATATAGGCCGACCTGGCGTCCTCCCCACGTTCTGAACCCGACCTTAAGCTACCAGAACCTACTTTTTGAAAGTTTTGTAGGGTCCCTAGAAAGATCCATAATAGGGTTTGCAAGAGGAACCTACAAAAAAGTCGGTTATGGGTACAAACCCTCCCTAAACCCTAAACCCTAAACCCTAAAACCTAAACCCTAAACCCTAAAACCCTAAAGCCCTAACCCTAAACCCTAAACCCTAAACCCTAAAGCAGTCTTGGGGCTTCAACTTTGAGGGGTGACTGCCTCATGGCTTCACCACAGGAAGCGGCGATCCGCTGAGCTCGAAATGAAGGGCAGCTCAAACCCTAAACCCTACCTAAACCCCAAAGAACCTACCCTTAAGGAAATCACAATCAGGAGCCCTAAAAAGGTAGCTTCTTTGGGGGTCCAGGTAAATCCTAAACACAAAAACCCAAACCCTTAAAGAACTCCCCAAAAAGATATTATATATGGGGAACTACTGAGGCCCCTTTATTCCGCGAATTCTGAGGGGGCCTGAGCCGTGGGCTGTCGACACCCGAAACTCGAAAAATGAACTCAGAGCTCCGACTCCTGAACTCCCCCGGCGAGAAGTCTCGTGTGTCGGATACGAGGGGTAGGAATTTTGGGGTTTAGGAGTTTAGGGAGTTTAGGGCCCCTAAACCCTAAACCCTAAAGGGTACCTCAAGCCCGATCTCGACTTGCTTGGAGGCTTAGGGCCTTTCTTGATCACTTCTGATGCTGTCCTTGAGCCGACACCTGCATTGCTCGCTCGTTTTCGCCAGGCTCCGGACTTGATAGCAGCCGAAAAGCACGAGAAACTAGGGCTGATGACATAAATCATCATAAATCCTGCATTGCCCCATAATGAGGAATAGACCATAACTCCCATAGTTTAGGGGCCATAAGGTCATGGAGGATTTCCATCATCAACAGTATGGGCACGCAACAGAAACGGAATTTTAGTGCAAGTTCAGACTAAGAGGAGCACTTAAGCTGCATGCAAACCGAGGTCTTTGCAACGCTCCACATGCACAGACAAGTGTCTACGACACGACTGAAGGCGCCCTGCCCTCAACGCCAAGCATCATCACACCCTAAACCCTAAACCCTAAACCCTAAAAACCCTAAACCCTAAACCACACCCCCAGGCTTCCGGGTGCTCCACCAAGCCGTAGCCGTCGGCCTGCAAAGCTTGGTTTACTTCCGAGCCCTCCTTTTTTCCAATAATGCAAGCTACCCATAGGCTCCTTAGTAGTTCCTTTGTGGGATTACCTTATAGGATTCTAAATATGAACCATAAAGAGGAACTGCTTAGGAGCCTATGGGTACTAGCTTGTCCAGTATCCTAGGGGAACGAAGGTTAACCTTTGGGAGTATATGGGGATTATAGTACCCCGAAAAAAGTTAAAGGTTACAAAGTATAGGGCGATCTAGCGTTGAGAGCTTTCTGATTCGACCCAACAGCCAACCAGACGAGAGGTAAGAAAGTATGCGAGGCTTATGCGTCTTTATGTTCCCTTACCGTAGGCAACTCCCAGTATCTGCAAAGCACTCTCCGGGTTTATCTATTGTGCGAATACGAGACACTCAACCAAGTTTAGTCTACATAGCTAGGCCCCAGATAGATAGTCTTGCTGGAAACTCAGTACCCTTGCCTGCAGGGGGCAGTGTTGGTGAATTTCAAACAGGGTTTAGGGATGTTCAGGGTTTAGGGTTTAGGGGTAAGTTCGGTAGCCGGAAATTCTGGTTCTCCTAATGGGCCCAAAAGCCGTAAAATATGAGTATTTAGTCCTTAGAGCCTTAGGGTTAACAAGAGCCCCAAAGAACCCCAAAGAGAGCTCTTCCTGGGCCTCCGGAAGATGGGCCCTGCGCCCGCGGCTGCGCACCGCGCCGCGTCAAGGAGGTGGGCTTGGTGCGCACCTCCGAAAAGCAGCACTCACTAAGGGTTTATATAGGGTATATAGGGTTTAGGGAGTTTAGGGTTTAGGGTTTGGGGTTTGGGGCCTAGGGGTTTATAGGGGTTGGGGTTTAGGGTTTAGGGCTTTTAGGGGTTTTAGGTGCGCACCTCCCGAAAACAGCACTAAGGTTTTATATATGGTTTAGGGTTTAGGGCTTGGGGTTTAGGGTTTAGGGTTTAGGGGGTTTTAGGGTTTTTTTTAAGGTGCACTGGGACTTTGACTCACTCCGCCCGGCCTGTTCTTCAGGCTTGCACAACTCAGCAAAAACTCGACATCACCCCAGACTTACCACCAGGATGGCCACCCCCCCTGCAACACTTTTGCACAGAGCAACGAGGGCAGCATCCCGAAAAAGAACAGAACACATCCCTCATCATCCAGAGGAATGAGACACAGCTAGGATTTAGGGTTCAGGGTTTGGGGTTTGGGGGTTTTAGGGGGTTTTGAGAAGGGGTTCGGGATTGAGTCTACTTTGGAAATACTTGCTGTTTCTGAGGGTTTAGGGTTCAAGGTCAAGGTACTGTAAACTACAGGTAAACTACAGCTTAACGCTTCCGGATGCTTCGTCTGTTTAGGGCTCAGGGCAGTGGAGTCCTTGGAGAGTTTAGGAGTTAGGATAATCCACCGCGGCTCTGCATTGATTAAGTTACGGTCACTTCGACTCCCACCTGCCCCGCCCTTCCCAGGATTTAGCAGTCCTGCTATGCTGTAATTTCAGTACTACGAAAACTCTATAGATCTCCGTGAAAACTGCTAAACCCTAAACCCTAAACGCTATCGCCCTTAGCCTTATCTACTCCTTACGTTGAGACCCTTGTCCCACAAAGAATAGAGGAGTAGCAGCAAGGACGAGACTCGACTGCCTGTTGCTTCATAGGGGTCTGTGGCGAAATTCTCCCTAAACCCTACACCCTAAACCCTACCTAGCAATAAACCCTAAACCCTAAACTCTAAACCCTAAACCCTAAACCCCAAACCCTAAACCCCAAACCCGACCTAGCAACCTAAGAAAACAAAACCCCCCCCAAGGAAGACCCTCAACCTCAGGACCCGAATTCCTATCCCTAAAGCTCTAAGGTCTCATATTTGGTTTTTATGGCTTTTGGGGCCCAAAGACCATACTCTATATAAGGCTTTGGGGTTATGTTGAGCCTGAGGGTAATCACTCAAGCTCCTGGAAGACCGGCTTAAGTCTTAAAGCTTGCCGAATATGGTCTTGGGGAAGCTTTTGTAGTTTATTTGCAAAGCGGAGCCCGACAGGAATGGTAATTCTCATTACTCAGGCTTCCATATTGCGGGCTTGCGCAGAGGGTCCAGAAACTAGATTCTGGTGTTTCGATGAAGCTCGGCTATAAATATAAGACAAAACCCAGACTTCTGTACTTGACCCTAAACCCTAAACCCTGTCTGCGGGGGCTTCTGGAAACCTAAGCCCCAGCTATGAATCCTCAAACCCCTAAACCCTAAACCCCTCAACCCTAAACCCCTAAACCCCTAAAAACCCTAAAACCCCTAAAACCCCTAAAAACCCTAAGCCCCTAAACCCTAAACCCTCAATCTCGGATCCCCTAGGAAGGCCGAGAGTCGGCCTCAGCCAGATGCTCGGGCTTCCTCAAAACTCAGAAGGGCCCACGGTTTAGGGTTTATAGGGTTTATTGTTTAGGACTCCAGTTTGTGGGTTTAGGGTTTAGGGTTTATTGTTTAGGGGCTTCCTCAAAACTCAGGGTTTATAGGGTTTAGGGTTTACTCTTTAGGACTCCAGTTTGTGTTTAGGGTTTTAGGGTTTAGGGTTTATTGTTTAGGATGTCTGCTTTTTGGAGGCGGCTTCGGGTTTAGGGGTCTAGGTAATCCCAAAAAGGAACTACTAAGGAGCCCATGGGCAGGGTTTAGGGATTTAGGGTCTGGGGTTTAGTGACTTTGGGTTTAGGGTCCCAGGGGTTTAGGAGTTTAGAGTTTATGCCGTACTTCCGAACTCCGCACCCAGCACGACGGCCTGAATCCTGAAAACACTTCTGAAACTCGAAACGTGACACGGT
Source organism: Symbiodinium necroappetens (assembly GCA_905231915.1). Classification (NCBI taxonomy): domain Eukaryota; class Dinophyceae; order Suessiales; family Symbiodiniaceae; genus Symbiodinium; species Symbiodinium necroappetens. Next base: position 5,831 of record CAJNJA010093875.1, read on the forward strand.
GAACTTTGAACTCTAAATCGGATTCCAATCTGAATCGCCCGAGGTCCTCGGGGTATCTATGAGATAACTATCTATAAATACATACTGTCCATCTGTATATATGTTTGCATGTATGTATACATGTATATATATATATGATCGACAATACCTCATGGCGAATAGTACTGCGAATCATTGAGACCCCTGAACACTGAACGAGACATGCTTCTTCGTAGAGATCTCTGCCGTCAGCGCGGGCGCATGACGAGCCATCGCCGGGGGGCCCACCTGACTTGCGGTCAGAGCTGGCTTCTAAGCCTTAGGAAAATTGGGTTGAAGGTTCGCGGATGTAGCGCGCCTAGAGTTGGTAGGGCCTGTAGGCTGGACCTTAGATTTTTCTTAAATCCACGCGTTTGGAACCTTTTTGCTTCAGAATTGAGCTACTTATGGTTGTTTCCGATTTGCATACATGTTGGTACAGTAATTGCCCACATCGTGCTGCTCGAAGTCACGACGTGTGGCGGTCGGTGCCCAGAAGCAGGTGCGGCATCTGCTTCAGCAACATCGGAGACGTCTTCGGCATGTTGTCGTTGATCAGACACCGATTTTCACCCGTCGACAGAGACGTCGCGGCTACTCGTCGCCTACTTGGAGGGTCGGCGGACTTAGTAAGTAGTTATTTTATAGACCTATAAGCTTCATACACCCAATTAGAGTCCCAGTTAAGTTACTAAATAAGTCTACTTACTACCTAGTTACTAAGTCCCCCGTTCTTTGGTGTCCAGGTACTGCTTGCAAGGTACAAACCGGAACACCACTCCTGCTTTGAGGGTCGGGTGACTTAGTAAGTTGCTATTTCATAGACGTATAAGTATCATAACCCCACTCAGAGTCCCTGTTAGGTTACTTATAAGCTTATTTACCTACTTACTAAGTCCCCGGACCCTCCAAGTGGGTGTTTCGGAATGCCACAAACCTCTTCAACCTTGGGGGTTCCGGGTTCCCCTTATAAGCCCCAACTCAACCGTCGGGGACCAATGCGATATAAGATGGAAGCTTTCGGCCCTGTACCGTAGAGGGCTTTTAGCGGGGGTTTTCCTAGCCTCCACTGGCGTTGCACAGGAGTTATGTGCTTATGGTTTCGGGTTTAGGGTGTAGGGTTTATGTGCCCTAAACCCTAAACCCTAAACGACCCAAGACCCTAAATCCTACACCCTATAAACCCTAAACCATAACCCCCAAGCTTATGTGGGGTTTAGATTCTGTCTGAGGTGGCTGCAGGGTCGAGACCTCGTGCCGGGAGCGGAGGAGGAAGCACCTAGACCAGACAGAGACGTGCCCTAAGCATAGCTTTAGGTGTTTATTAGGGTTTGGGGCTTATAGCGCCTAAACCCTAGACCCTGAACCTTAACCCTAAAACCCTAAAGCCCCTAAACCCTAAAATTTTAGGGCTCAGGGCTTAGAGGTTTACTTATTTCTCCAATAAGCCAGGGAAATAAAAGGTTAAACTTTCAGGTTACTAGATTATAAGAGCCCAAAAAGTTTAAAGGTTGGGGATTGGGGAACTAAGTTTAAGGTGTAGATCGGGTCTGCTTTTGGGCAGCCGGGCTCTCCAAGGCCCCCTTATAAACTCTACGAGGCCCCCTAAACCCTAAACCCTAAGCCCTACTTTAGGGCTTAGGGTTTTGGGGTTTTAGAGTGTTAGGGCTTTAGGGTTCAGGGTTTTAGGGTTTAGGGGGTTTGGGGTTTTGGGGTTTTAGGGTTTTAGGGTTTAGGGTTTAGGGTTTTGGGGTTTTAGGGTTTGAGGTTGTAGATATGTTTCGTAATCTTTAGGGCCCAAAGTGAGTTGCATTCTTCAACGATCCTGATTATACGGTGTTAGTAGGGCTTCTGGCTCGAGGGCAAAGCTTGGTGAGCACTGCTTTAAGGAATTAAAGAATGTTGATGATAGAAATCCTGCATTACCTTAAGGACCCTAAAACTATGGAAGCTATGGTATGTTCGTTATTCTGGGTACTGCCGGGATGTATATCATCAACCGTATTGGCTCATGCCCTAAACCCTAAACCCTGAGAACCGCTCGAATCCTTCCAAGCTTAAGTTCTTAAACACTGAACTGTTATCCCAACCTTCTACCCAGAGAACCCAATACCCCTGGCAAGAAACCCTAAAATTATAGGGGCCTTCATCTTGTGATTTAAGGTATATAAGTCTTCATTAAGGGGTTTTCGGTTCTCTGGATACACTCGGCTAAAACGCCCCTACACTCTCGAAGCCCTAAGCCGATCCAGAACCCTTGCATGAGCCCCAACAGGAATCCTACGGTTCATGATATAAACCCTGCATTACCCATAATGAGGATTATACCATAATTCCTATACTTTAGGGTCCCTAAGGTATTGAAGGATTTCGATCATCAACCGTAACACCCTGAACGCTGAACCCGAAAACGCTAATCCAACTACAGCGAGCCTTAAACTCTGAAGCCCCTAGAAACTTGTATCACTCATGATTCAACCCTAAAAACTCTGAAGCCCCAAACCCTTAAAATAAACCCTAAACCCCAAAACCCTGAAGCCGTACACCCTTAAACCCTAAACCATAAACCCCAAAACCCTGATGCCGTACACCCTTCAACCCCAAAACCCCAAACCCAAAACCCTAAAACCCCAAAGCACTAAAACCCTAAAACCCTAAACCCTAAAACCCCAACCCTAAACCCTAAAGCCCCAAAACACTAAAACCCTAAAGCCCCAAAACAATAAAACCCTAAAACCCTAAACCCTAAAACCCCAACCCTACACCCTAAAGCCCCAAAACACTAAAACCCTAAAACCCTAAACACTAAAACCCTAAACCCGAAAACCCTAAAGCCCTAAACCCTAAAACCCTAAAACCCTAAACCCTAAAACTCTAAAACCCTAAAACTCTAAAACCCTAAAACTCTAAAACCCTTCAAAGATGCGTCAGAGGAGCTGTGGCCCGACTCCCAGGGGCACGTCCTGTGGAGGGCCTTGGCTGCAAGCTTTAGGCTTAGGATAAGGGCGGTTTTGGGGGTTTAGGGGTTTAGGGTTTAGGGTTTAGGGTTTGGGTTTTAGGGCTTAGGATAAGGGCGGTTTTAGGATTTAGGGTTTAGGGTTTAGGGGCCTAGGGTTTGGGTTTTAGGGTTTAGGATAAGGGGGTTTTGGGGTTTAGGGTTTGGGGTTTAGGGGCCTAGGGTTGGGGTTTTAGGGTTTAGGATAAGGGCGGTATTAGGGTTTCAGGGTTTAGGGTTTTAGGGTTTAGGGTTTGGGGTTTAGGGTTTAGGGTTTGGAAGGCTGGAAGGCTGCTGGAAGGCTGGAAGGCTGGAAGGCTGGAGGGGTGGAGGGCAGGAGGGCTAGAAGGCTTAGGGTTTAGGGTTTAGAAATTAAAAATTTCAGGTTTTTTGGATTTTGCAGGGCTGCAACAGGGTTCTACATGGCTGTATATGGGCCGTCAGCAAGCCTTGAATGCTGTCCAACAGTCGCCCTTTTCGAAGGCCCAGTGCATCTAATGCCCCGTTGTTTCAATGTTGCCAGGTCTCTAGTGTTGTCTGATTCAGCTCTTCACAAACAAAAACCTCCATCCGAAATCATAACTGAATCCACAAACAAAGCTTTAAATCTCCAAAACTCGAAACTCTGAACCGTAAAATTGCTCTTGACCCAAAACCCCTTGAGGATAATTACTATAGAGCTTGATGATAGGGTCATACTGTGGATGGTCGAAATCCTGCATGACGTTAAGAACCCTAAACTATGGAAATTATGGTCTATTCCTTGTTCTGGGGTAATGCAGGATTTCCATCATCAACCGTATCATAGGGTCCCCTTTAAAGGATGATCTCCGAGGCTCAGCCGTCCCGTCGCCGCAGGGCGCTTCGGCGGCTCGGTTTTTCGCGTGCGCAGGGGCACCTCGGATCTACTTGGAGCATCTAGGGGTTATAAGTAATTATAACTATAGTTACCTTATTTATAACCTCAGTTACTAAGTCCCGTGATCCTTTAAGTACCCAACAACCCTAAGCCCCCAAACCCTACCTAGACCCTAAAGAACCTCCCTTGTTTAGGAGTTTAGGGTTCCTTACTATGATTTAAAAAGGCAGGGTTTAGGGTGTAGGATCTACTCAAAACCCTAAGCCCCCAAACCCTACCCAGACCCTAAAGAACCTCCCTTGTTTAGGGTTCCTTACTATGATTTAAAAAGGCAGGGTTTAGGGTTTAGGATCTACCCAAAACCCTAAGCCCCCAAACCCTGCCTCTAGACCCAAGAGAAACCTGGGAATAACACGGGTGCCCTTTTTGGTTTAAAAGACTTACCTGAACCCTAAAAAAGGGAATAAGGGCCTACTCTGGGTCCTAGACCTTAACCTACCAACACCTAATTTTTTGTAGGGTCCATATAAATAACATTATTAAGGTTTATAATAAGAACCTACAAAAGCGTAGTTTTTGGCAGGTTAAGGTAAAACCTAAACCCCTAAACCCGTAAGACCCTACAAGGGATCTAAAGGGTCTGGGGTTTAGGGTACTCAAACCTTCCAAAATCTCTCAAGTAAGGTATATACCTTAAATTGGAGTATAGGATCCTTCCTATGAATGGAGGTATATTCCTGAATTTAAGGATTTCGTCTGGAAGTGTGCGGTTTGGGGTTTAGGATGGAGCTGCGGCCTGGCTGGTGTTTCCTGAGCTCAGTAGGGTGTCTGTCGGCTTTTTGGAGGGTTTATAGGGCCCTAAACCCTAAACCCGTTTAGGGGATCTTGTGGAGGGCCGGAATTCGGGTTGCAGGGGGCTTCTGTCTTCCAGGGCTTTGGCTTTCAGGGTTTGCGGACTTGAGATATTCGGATTAGTATGACAATGGCTGGGCTGTTTGTATTGTGAGGAATGTGCAACTCGAGATGTAGAAGGACAGCACAACATGAAGTGATAGGCATACGAGGTGACGTACTGTGACATACTGCTCATGCAGTAGCCGGGTTCGTGGTCTGGGCTTGGGTTTACTTCAACCGAAAACCTGGCGAAGCAAGGCGCGTCTGCCGTCCACGTGAGCTCGGCGCTGAGGTGAGAGAGGCTAGAGAGCTCGTCCGCGATGTTTCCTGGGTTCAGGGATTGCTACGGTTGATGATAGAAATCCTGAAATTCCCATAATAAGGAACATACCATAATTCCCATAGTTTAGGATCCTTAATGCAGGATTTCTATCATCGACAGTACGGGTTCAAGGTGCCCGGTTTCAGAGTTCTGCGGGTTCCAGGCGGCGGGTCTAGGCTTCAGCGGTTGGGGCTTAGATTGGGATTTGGGGTCAAGGGTTCAAAAGGTCCCTTTGAAGAGAGCCATAAGTAGGGTTAAGAAGGGTCCCCTTTAAGGGTCTCCTTAATACTGTTACTACCTGGGGGTTCAGTAGAATAGCATATCTTTTGCATGGGTATGCACACTAACGGAGATGGCCCTGTGCAATGAGGCGATTTTGTTGCGTTTTTGGAGCCCTTAAACCCTATAGTAAACCTTGGATCCCGAAACCCTAAAACCCTTTAACCCCAGACCCTGAAACCCTAAACTTAAACCCTCAAACCCTTAAACCCTAAACCACTTTTTGGTGCCCTTAAAGCCTAAAGACCCTGAAACCCTAAAGCCCTAAACCCTTAAACCATAAAACCTTAAACCCTTAATCCCCAAACCCTAAAACCCTAAAGCCCTAAACCCTTCAACGCTAAACCCTAAAGTTCAGTCCATGTGTCGGTAGAACTCTGCAGCATCTCCCAGTGCAGGACCTGAAGCGAGCAAGGGCAGCACCATGTCAATTTTAGGCTTTAGGGTTTTGGGCATTAAAATTTAATATTTAAGGTTTTAGGGTTTAGGGTTCACACAATGTAACTGTAGGGACTTTTCTGACCAGGATAGATAAGGCTCTTGGTGTTGGAGTATTTCAGAATACAAACATACAGGGATCACTACTGTTGATGATAGTAACCCTGCAGTATTACCTTAAGGACCCTAACGTGTGGGAATTATGGTGTACTCCTTACTATGGGTAATGCAGGATTTTTATCATCAACCGTAGTAACGGTTATTCAAGCCGTCTAGTCGTCTATAGCAAGCCAAAGGGCGATAATGCTGTCCCCTACTTAAAGAAGCACCTTATATTAAGCCTTATATGGTTTAGGGTTTAGGGTTTAGATTGTTGGGTCACAATGCCGGGCTGTCCCGCCAAGAAACTTATGCACATGGGTAGTTCTCTACGAAAAAGGGCCCCTTCCTAGGCCCCTCCAGAAAATACGGCACCCTTATAGAAAGGGAGCCTCAAGGGCACCCCAATTTAGAGAACTCACCACATGCTTTGTCGGGGGCCCCAAAACCCCAAAACCCTCGGGAACCCTTAAACCCTAAAGCTCTAAAACCCTAAGCCCTAAGCCCTAAACCCTAAAACCCTAGCACCCTAAACCCTAAAACCCTCGGGGACCCTGCAAGTGGTGGCCTCCTTCACCTGCTTCGTCCGAGGCCGCCATGGCGGCGCGTGAAAGTCAGAGGCAGGCCATGGACTTCTAGGGTTTGGGAATTAGGGTCTAGGGTTTAGGAATTAGGGTTTAGGAATTAGGGTTTAGGGTTTAGGAATTAGGGTTTGGGAATTAGGGTTTCAGGTTAGGGTTTGTGGGTTTAGGGTTGTAGGCTCCAGGGTTAGGGTTTTAGGTTAGGGAGTTAAGGTGCAGGGTTCGGGTTTGAGGTTAGGGCTTTTAGGATTCAGGGTTTAGGGTTTTGGGTTCAGGTTCTCGGGTCCAGGGTTTGGCTCTGGGTTCAGGCTTTAAGGTACCAGGGTTCGGGCCTGGGGGTTAGCGTCGAGCTTCTAAGAACCGAGAAAAGAGATTAAGCTTAGGGTATAGGGTTTAGGGCTTTAGGATTTAGGGCTTTAGGGTTTAAGGGTTTAGGGTTTTTAGGGTTTAGGGTTTTGGGGTTTTGGGTTTAGGGTTTTAGGGTTTAGGGGTTTTGCGTCATGGCCAAGGCTAAGATGTAGGAGTTGCCCGGCGCGCGACGAAACTCTGACCCGTCATGAGTCAAACTCTGAAGTCCAGTCCACTGAACAAAACAGACATCTCCGAAACGCTGAACTCAGATTTGCTTTTGATTTAGCACATTTGTGTGTGTGTGCCTGTGTGTGCTATGTATTTGTGATAGAGCAAAATGTCTGTCTGGCAGAAGCTTTTAAAGGGTGTTGCGGCACCCGAACCCCCAAATACTCAGTTGTCAGTGTGGGGATCTACATCGACGACTGCCCGAACATGAAGCATGTGAAAAGCCCTGCACGCCCGACTGCATCTGGATATGAACCTGCAGCAGAAATATCCTGAACCCGACCCAACTACGTAATTATTAGGTCCTTTCTGGACCTCCGATAGCAATCCGTCAAAACCACACACAATGTTAGCGGTCGAGGGTTGGGGGTTTAGGGACATTGACATAGTAATACCAAGACGCACCGAGCAATGCAACACAATTTGAAAACCGATGAACTGCACTTCAGGTCATCAACAGAAGACAACACGAGCAAACAACGAAAACTTGAGTACATGCATGTTGTAAGAAGGCAAGCGAAACCATTGAGATAGTCAACGGGCAACACAGACAGAAACGCATGAGCACGGCTACTCATACATGTGCTTTACAGCCATGCAGGTTCATGAATTTTGCAACATACGCACAAATACTTAGGTACATGTACATGAATGTGTGACATGTAGTCATAAAAGCACGCAAGTACACACGAACAACCAGTAAACTGTGAATGTGTGCTTATTTACATGCCATCTACGAATACATGTACTAGCAGCTACATGTTTTACTAGATCTGTCCTGGTAGACACAAGTTTATGCGCACATGTTATATGGCCGACTTGTCTGCAAACTTGCTTTGTCGGGCTATTATACTGGGCACCTACTCCTCTGAACCTAAACCTACCCTAAACCCTAGAACACACTCACCGACAGGAATTGCCCAAGCTCTTTCAAGAATGGAAAGGTATCCTGCTAGTGTCGGCGCTGAGATATGGCCCTGCTGTTCTTCTATCCTTGGGATTCGTTAGAGGGTCCCAAACCTGTCTAACGTAAACCCCAAATCTTCTCTGGACCCTGGTTAGCTGAAGGTGACCTCCCTCCCTGATATCCCTGCAAGATGTTAGGGCCTTCATTGATTAGAACAAGGCTTTGGTGCTCATATGCTATATTTATATCGGGACCGGCGAGGAAATGCTAATTATTCTCAACTAGTGCGAAACTGTTATACTTGTAGCCCTCATCTTCAGCCAAACCCCAAACCCCATGAACCCCAAAAGTCTCAAACCCTCAAAACCCCTAGACCTTAAACACCCCAAACCCAAACCTTAAGACCCTAAGCCCGAAACCAACCACACCCATAAGCCCGAAAACACCTGCAGTAAGCTTTAAATAATCTTGATAGAACAGTAAAGCCCTAAAACTCCAAAAGCTCTTGACCTGCCTTTTTCGGGCTCCGAATCCTTTATGACTTGGTTTGGTAAGTTAAAGGTTCAGGTAAATCATGGTAAGCCCTAAAACCCCTCAACCCCGACCCTACGCCTTTATACAAAACACCAACAACAACTGAACCTAAACCCCCAAAAGTCCATAAGGCGCAAAACACTAAGCCCCAGAACCCCGAAAAGGCCCCAAAACCCAAACCCTGAAGCCGTAAAGGCCCCACACCCCCTAAAACATCTTAAAGCCCCAAACCGTAAAGGCCCTAGTTAAGAACCCTAAACCCTAAAGGCCCCAGTAAAAACCCTAAACCCTAAAGGCCCTAGTTAAAAACCCTAAACCCTAAAGGCCCTAAACGCCCTCAAGCCAAAGAAACCTGCGGGCTCCTGCAGCTGAACCTTGCTGGGGCTACCCGGGGCCTCCGCCTGGCATGTTCAAGGCCCCAGGGCTTCAAGCATTTTATCTTGCTTCAAGAGGTTTAGGGACTAAAGCGTTTAAGGTTTAGGGTGTATATAGGGCTTTCGGGATTTATGGGTTTTAGGGATTGAAGCGTTTAGGGTTTAGGGTGTATATAGGGCTTTAGGGATTTATGGGTTTTAGGGATTGAATTGAAGTGTTTAGGGTTTAGGGTTTATATAGGGCTTTAGGGATTCATGGGTTTTGGGGATTGAAGTGTTTAGGGTTTAGGGTTTAGGGTATTTTGGGCTTTAGGGAATTATGGGTTTTAGGCTTGTTTTTTTCTGTAATAGTGTGTTGGCCCACACTGGTGTTGTAGGTTTAGGGCTTAATGGTTTAGGGGTTCAAAGTCTTTAACAAGCTGTCTTGTGGTTTACGGTCTAAGGCTTTAATATGAACGGTTTAAGGTTTTGGAGTTTTGGGGTTTTACGGTCTACGGCTTCAGGGCCTAGGTTAGGGATTTCACGGGATATCTTTGGTGCTTTTGAATGTCTAGGCTTCAAGCCTTTGCTGAAGGTGTTCGTGCCGTCTGAGTTTCTAGCCGTTGGGTGTGTATAGACCTTGGATCTCGCTGGGTTTTGCTGTACGGTATACTGGCCTCTCAAAGGCTTGTGGTTGTGAGGGTTTAAGGTTCGTTTAAAGTTTACCTAGGTGGTCCTACCCTACCCCCTTTCAGGGTACCTAGTTTTGTGGTGTAGATCTGTTTAATTTATAGAAAGGTAGGTGCTCTGAAAAGGGGTAGGGTCTGACCCTCTGGGTAGAGTGCAGACTTAGCAGATGTTAAAGTTTCAGGTTGAAACAGCTATTTAAAGGAAACTTCAGGTGGGGAGTTTAGGGTATATAGGGCTTCTATAAGGCTTCTAGATTCTATATGGTATATAGACCTTCTATAAGGCTTCTATAACGGTAACTACCCACCTGAAAATGTCCTAGAGCTAGGGGGGCAGTCAGATGCCGTGAAGTCAGCCCGGTGCGGACCTGCTGTACGCTGGGGACTTGAGCCCGATTGTACCGCGTAAGGAAGTTGAAAAGGGCTGGGAGGCAGGGTAAAGTCCCTAAACCCTAAGCCCTAAAACACTAAAACCCTAAACCCCTAACCTTAAACACTAACACCCTAAACCCTAAACCCGAAAACACTAACACCCTAAACCCTAAACCCTAAAACACTAAAAACCCTAAACCCTAAACCCTAAATAAGGGATTATATTTATCCCAAGAAGTTTAAAGTGCAGCCAGTCAGCTACTAAGGGGCCTGTTGTTGGATACTCTCAGAGGTGATTGTAATTGTAAACTCCAACCCAACCCCAAACTCTCGCTGCACTTCTGTGCCCTTCGGCTCCTGTGAACACACCTGCAGAGCACCTCTACTACCTTCAGGAAGCAAGCAAAACATATCATTTTCGAAGTGCTTCTCTAAGGAAACCACGACCCCAACAAGGTACAAACTAAACCACACGTCGCCAAGGGCCGCTACAAGCACCCCCACCCCCAGGTGTAGCTGTGCTGCCTCCTGGCCGTCCGGAGGCCTGAAGCTCATGCATACTGCTTGAAGAGACAGAACGGTTCGGGGACTGGTTCCTAAGTCCTAAGCATTTTGTGGATTGGAGTGTTTTGGGTGTACTTATAGGAGCTAGGATAGAGGTGTTTTGGACCCTTGAAGAGTTAAGGCGTAGGATTGTGTCTGCGGCTGAAGGGCTTGGGGGCCTGCGCTGCTCAGAGGGTTCGTAATACGTGTTGGAAGTTATCAAACCCTAAGGGTCCATGTATCCGTATGAGTATACTTTGACCCAACAGTACCCATATAGGGACAGCTTCAAGGCCTAAATATGTACTATTTGGGCACATGGACCCTTAGGGAAAGCTTTAGTGTACGTACCCAGCTGCAAATACCGCCAGCGTCTAATCCACTTTCTTACTTCCCCAATAAGCCAGGGAAATGAAAGGTTAAACTTTCACGTTACTACTAATTAGAGAACAAAGAGCCCAAAATGTGTAAAGGTTGGGTATTGGGGAACTAAACTTTCAAGCTGCGCAGAGGGACTTGTTGTGGAGAGTCTTCGCTGTTAGAAGCCGACCTTAAACTCACAACTCCCGCTAACCCAAGACTCCCTACCCTAAACGCTAAAACCCTAAAGCCCTAAACCCTAAAACCCTAAACCCTAAATCCTAAAACCCCAAAGCCCTAAACCCTAAAGCCTAAACCCTAAAACCCTAAAACCCTAAAACCCTAAACCCTCTCTGAAACCAACTACCAACAATACAAAGAACCTAAACTGCCAACCAGGGCTTGCGACGTCGGGCACTTCGACGAACAGCCTGGTGGTTTTCATCTTACTAGGTATGATGGGGTTTAGGGTTGGGGGTTTAGGGCTTTATAGGGTTGTGCATAGTACTCCCCACAATGCGGAAGAATAAGTTGGTGGACCATGTGATGGTGCACTCCAAGTCCACTTCGAACATGGGCATGTTGTATCGCCAGCTGCACAGACCTGATGCCGGTTGGTCCACCTTCTGCATCGCATGCATCAACTACAACAAGAACGCATGTTCGCTTTTGCATGTAAAGTCGCAGTCGCACGCTGCGTTCTTAGTAATGTCGCCGGTTCAATACAAGCACATCTACGGTAAACCCTATTTCTAACTACCCTGGAGCCTCTAAGTCGGCATAGGAGTTTGGAGTGTACTGCCTCATGCATGTACCCTAACAGCCCTTAAATCCTTCTAAACCCGAAACCCTCAACCCTATATAAAACCAAAATCCTTCGAAACCCTAATCCCTATACAAAAAACTTAAACCCTTATAAACCCTGCTCGAATTCCGAAAGTGCCGACGCAACGTCCAACACCTCTGCTGAGGCTCCCGACGCCACAGTTCTCATGCCTCAAGATGCAGACAGACGCATGCTCTCCCTACTTACAGGATCATGGGACTTAGTGACTGAGGTTTTCAATAAGGAAACTACAGTTATAAGTTATAATTACTTATAACCCCAATAAAGGTACTTATAACCCTACTTACTAAGTCCCAAGATCCTCCAAGTAGTGCCCTCAACCCTACACCCTAAACCCTAAAACCTAGTGTCTCAGACTAAACAGAAAACACGATGAGACTGTGAGCCGAATTCAGTCTTCATCTATAGCTTAGGGTTTAGCTGTGTTGGGTTGAGGCTTTATGGGATATCGGGCTAAAACTTAACTCTACCTATAGTCTCCATGGTAGTTCCTTTGTTGAGTTACCTTTTAGGATCGTAAATATAAAGCCGCTTAGCACCAAAAAAGGGAACGACAATGCAGACTTCAGGTAAAGCTAGATCCCATACCTCATCCCTAACCCTAAATCCTAAACCCTGCACCCTAAACCGAACTCACAGCTCCGGTCCGTGGAGATATCGGACACTTTGCTGAACAGCAGGTTTCCTCAACGGTCTAGGGTTTGGGGGCTTAGGGTGTATAGGATCTAGGGTGTAGGGGATTTGCATTTCGTCATGTCGAGCTCCCTTTCCGAGTTTGTTTTTTTTCTGCTGGCTCATTAGCTTGCTGCGCTCTTGCTCCTTGCGGGTCAAAGTCATCAAGAGGCTCATCTGCACGCTGACCAACCTCCGGCTTGACGAAGTTGCCCTAAGGGTCCATGCACCCAAATAAATATACTTAGGCCTTAAAGTAGTCCCTAATTATGTGGGTACTTTAGGGTCACGGTATAAGCGTATGGATACATGGACCCTTACGGTTGATAATGATCGGGTTAGCAAGTTAAATTCGCGGTCTGGCGATGTTTCTGCCTTTTGCTTCTGGAGTGCATCACCAGGATTGCGCCTGGCCCCCAGCAGAAAAAATGGAATCGAGCGTCTGCGGAACGAAGGAACGAGAGTTGGCGGGGCGTCTGAGCTTGACGCTGGAAGGCTCCAACCAAGATGCGGACCGGACGGGTAATGCAGGGCGTGGGATTCACAAGCGTGCTGAGCTTGGCAATTCCCACAAAGGCAAAGCTGAAACACGCCTCATTCGCTGACCAATTTTGGTGGGAGCGAAAGCAGGGCTGTTTCAACAATACTTTTACCGCATACCGCGGAGCATCGCTAACCGAACCGTTTGTATCGCTGATTCTGTGGCCGCGTACCGAACCGATCGAACCGATCCGTACCGCAGAATATCGCAACATCCCACCACCTCCAGCCACCGCCTGCAGCCACCTGCCTCCAGCCACCTACCTCCTCCTCCAGCCACCTGCCTCCAGGCACCTGCCTCCACCCACTTGCTGCCACCCACTCACTAACCTCCCAAACAGCCACCTCCCTCCAGCCACCTGCCTCCGCCTCCAGCCACCTGCCCTCCAGCCGCCTACCTCCAGCCACCTGTCTCCAGCCACCTGCTTCCAGCCACCCAGCCCCCCAGCCACCCTCCAGCCACCTGCTCCCTCCTCCAGCCACCTGCCTCCAGCCACCTGCCTCCCGCTACCAGCCACCCACCCCTCCCACCAGCCACCTCCCTCCAACCGCCAACCACCTCCAGCCATCCAGCCCCCTGCAGCCGCCTGCCTCCCGCCATTCCACCCACCTCCCTCCAGCCACCTGCCTGCTTGGTCGAACCTTTTGCATGGGCAGAGAATTCTAGCGGATTCAAGGATTCTTGGAGGTCTTTGTTAAGACTGGAAGGTTTCTAGGGCTTGGGTAGGGTACGGGTTTCGGTCGGGGGCCTTATGGTC
>CAJNJA010093897.1:0-19469 GCA_905231915.1 Symbiodinium necroappetens
TGAGAAGAAGAAGTACAATCTAGCGCAAACAGCATCCATCTAAGTAAGGATGACTGGTCTGCAAGTGTGTTTCCCGACAGTAATTCTGCCAAAGCGCTGTCGGACTCCCGGTCAGCGGGGGGTATCTTGAAATATCTGGAACACCTCGAATACATCTGTCTTTCCTAACTTATGAACCTTGAGATTCCGAAGACTCCCACGAAGAAGAACCCACTGAGGACAATGTACCATTGGCTTCCCCGCTGTCCTGATTATCCTGACGTATGAGCCTTGAGATTCCGGAGACTCCCATTGAGCAGACCCCACTGATGATCCAGATTGCCGAAGCATTCTTGGCTTCCATACCCTGGCAGGATAGCTCCATGAAAGACTCTTGACTTCGGAGCTCAGGAGTAGTTTCATCATCATTCAATCATTTAACATCCTTGTTTCAAAACCTCTGTTTGTTACATTGGAGCCATGGCACACTATCATTTTCATTTTCCGGATTCAAAATCCGGACCGCGGAAACGACAGTGACACCGTCGACAGCAGACCGGGAATCCGGTTCCAGGCCAACGGCAGTGACACCATCAATGCAATCTATTTATTTGCAGGACCCCGATGCTCTACAGGTTTCTGCACCTCGTTTTTCGCGTTCAATTCGTCCAAGTCAAGCCCCGCATGTGTCTCGGACTCCTAGTCTTGCAAGCGAACGTGAGCCGGAGAAGCGCAATCGCAGCCGCAGTCGCAGACGCACCCGCAGAAGATCAGATACTTCAAGACGATCTTCATCGAACAGTCCGTGTACGACACGTGTTTTTTCTGTTCCCAATACTTATCCTGAGAATCCATTGTTTCCTTCTGTTCCTGTGCCCTGTGCCACAGCAAGATGCGAGCCCCAGTCTTCAGTACCAACAGTGGTGCCTGCAGCAGCTTCACCATTTCACCCCAAACCACAATACATTCCACCACAATCTTCACCATTTTATGCTCCAACCATTGCCCACACACCCACTCCACCTGCACCGGGTTTCAACATTGTTCCACCTGCTCCACTTCCACCTGCTTCGCCTGTTCCACCTCCACCTGCCTCATATGTTTCACCTCCACCTGCACATGTTCCACCTCCACCTGCTCCACCCCCACCTTTTCCACTGCCACCACCTGGGTATCTGCAGCCACTGAACACGAAGACGACGAAGCCTGCACATCCAGTGATGCTGCCGAAAGCAGCAAAGCCACCACCACCGCCTCCACCACCTCCGCCTCCACCTCCACCTGTACCTAGTCCACCTGTGCCCACAGTTTCCACAACTCCACTTTTACAGATGGCACCACCTCCACCACCACCTGGAGATTTTACAGCTGCGCTCAGTGCTTCAGATCTTGCACAAACCCTGGCTGTGCAGAATGCTGGACCGATTTCAGCTTGTGATCCTCAGGCAATAGCTGCAGCTTTGGCCATTCGTCAAGCCCGACTGTCGGAGGAAACAATGAACATGGCAATCCGACAGGACTCAGCTAACAGTGAGTTCTCAGAATACTGGACCTTGCCTGACTTTCAGTCTTTCAAGTTCTATTCTGGTCGTCTTGCATTTCTTGCAGCTGAGAGTCAATTGTGGGCAAGGGTTCCTCGTGGCGAATTTACCAGATGTTTGCGGTATTTCTTGCAGCTCGTTCAGCGCCCACCATCTACAGATGTATTCTCGTGGGATATTCAGCCGTCAGTTCTTGTCAGCTTCTGTCAAGCTATTGTCACAGTGAAGTTCCCGTATGAGAAGATTTTCACTATTCCTGGGAAAGTATGGCTTCATAACGATGTGATCATGTGGCAGATTGATTCTGACAAGTTTCCTGGCCCAGCACTAACAGCACTGCCTACTGGTCATGCTACATACCGTTGGTGGCATGGATGCAGTGAAGCTTCGTTGCTGGGCATCTTCAAGAGCGGCAGAGTTTTTCGCACCTGCAATGAGACTGTCGGCATGAAACATTCTGAAACACCTTTTGGGTTCTTCGGTCGAGCAGCATTCGAAGGGGATCAAGACTCAATTGCAGCTGGTCTTGCTTCTCAAAGCTTGCTTTTCATGCAAAGACTCGGTGCGGTGTTATTGTATCTGGAGTCATGAACACACTGCGTTCGAAGTCACCCTCAGCGTCGACTTTTCTGGAAGTGCAGAACCTTCGTGACCATGAGCTGATCAAGTCTCCCAGCAAAGACAAACGTTGGGCCATCAGGGAATCCAGCGCTCGAATCTCTTGATTCTACCTGATATCCCCAATTCGAGAACCAGATGATGAACAATGGGGCCCAACATGGTCTGAGATGCTGACTGCTAATCCCGCTACCCAGGTTCTTTTGGATAACAGCAGCGTTGACCCTCCGCAGTAATTAGAGTGCATCAAAATAACAGCTTGAGCCAGTCTGTCTGTCTGCTTGCATTGTACAGCTTCTGCAGTTGCTCTGTCTGCATTCTGAGTGCGCATTCTGTATAAACATAACCTTCAGATCGTTCTCAAGCTGTAAGCCTGCCTTTTCGAAACATGGCCGGAAGCAGTCCTGATCATGAACGAGGAGCTCGCCTTCCTGATGAGCTTAATGACATTCTACGATCTCTGTCTGAAGGACAAACCAACATCTTGTACCATGCGTTGACCAATCATCATGTCCGCAGCTACTTTCTTGACTTGTTGCAGAACATAGTTACGGAGATTGCCGAGAATCATACGCGCACAGCTGAAGAACGTGAACCTGGCCATACACCGGTGATGCGCAAAGCCATGCCAAAACTACGACCACCATCGTTGAGACCAACCACAGAGGTTACACCATACAGGCCTCCATCATCGAGCATCATGTGGCGTCCTAACGTTGTGAATTACATCGTTCCGCCTCCACCATTGCCACCACCATCATCACCACCTCCTGACGAAAACCCGGTACCTAGCTCCAGTAGTTCTGTTAAAGCTTTTTGTGCAAAGGCATCCCGTACTGCCACAATACCTGATGTTGCTCCTCTTAACATCTTGCGACGACGGAGCAGAAGTCGCTCCCGTAGCCGATCATCTTCAGCCTCTCATCTGTCTTGAAAAGCAGACAGAAAGCTATATGAGAGTTGTTCTAAACCCCCGGCTCTTTACCGTAGACTAACAGCGCACTTTAATATTTGGATTCAGGTTTGGGACCTAGTAAAAACACGACGCCGCGCAAGCGCGCGCAAGGGCGAGCGCAAGTTCAGCGCAAGGGGACCTACTACCTACTACTAGTATCACTACTACTAGCAGGAGTCCTAGTATCATTACCAGTACTACGACAATTACTACCTGTACTAAGCACAGATCCGAAAACAGCCAAAATCAGTTTTACACAGGGTTCAGCGCACAAGCCGCGCGCAAGGCGCGCGCAAGGGCGGCTCAAGGGGAACCCTCAACTTCGACCAATGAATGCCCCATTCCTCTTGCGTGACAGTTGTTTGGGAACCCACCCAATTGCAAGTTCCCTGCACGAAATCTTCAAACCGGATTCTGGACTTGCTATTTTCCGGCTGGTCTATCAAGGCTACAAGGTGGGAATGTGTTTAAAACCCTGTACGCGCAAGAGCGCGCAAGGGCGAAGCGCAAGGCGATTTTCGAGTCACGGGCTGCAACCATAATAAAGAACAACCCCCATATACAACACTAAATCGGCCGACTGTATGACAAAACATTTTCTGAAACAGCGTTACCAGTGCAGTGATGAGCATGTTCTGCATTACAGGTCATGAGCAGTGTGTTTCACTCTTCAGCAGCATAGACAGTCAAATTGTGCCTTATTGGATCCTACGATGAACCATGGAGAGGCTGCCTTTGGATGCCCTGACAAGAATTGCGAGCTTTGTGGTTGGCATTCGACTTGAGATTGGTATTACAGACAGAGTTACAGGCCCCGATCTGAGTTGGTCCCCAGCTCAACGAGAATCGAGTTCGTTATTGGGCACAACAAATGGGCTTTCCCTTTGGCCCCTTTGCCATCCGCACCCTTGAGAACCACTACACTTGGACTTCCATTCTTCATTGTGTACATGTGGATCTGCCGAGTGTTGTTCGTTTTGCCAGTATTTCCAGAATGTGGGTGAAACCCACAGCACAAGCCTGTACAAAACTTTCTGTTAACACAAACATGGCTCCTTCTTTTTGCCATAAACAATGTTGCTCTTTCAGTTGGCAAAAGACTTCAGGAATGGAGCGCCTGATAATAGTTGCTGCTGTACTTCCGATGATGCAAGGACGTCGGGTTATTGAACCCCAGATTGCCTACTCCTGATTTTAAGTGTACTGACTTGCTTCATGACTTTGAACAAAACAGCTGTCCCAGTCCTTTTAGCATTGAAGCTTCAGATGTCTTTCATTGTCGTGATCTATGCTATGCTCGCAGTCTTTCATCAGCTGATCTCGTGTCCACATGTCGTCCCCATCATCACCATGGCTTACTCATCGTGGTGGCCATCCTCGTCGTGGGAACCGGGTTGGTCAGCCTCAGGGAATCGCCAAGATCGACAGTGGAACAATACTTGGACCCCACCCAATTCCTCCGAAGACAACCAGGATTCCAATAACTTCGACGGCAAGTACCAGGATTGGAACAGTCCCACAGGGTTCAAAGCGACACAGGGTCTGCCTACTACCTTTGTACAGACCAAAAGTCACTTGGACAGTCGTGAAATCTATGGCAAAACAATGCTCCGAAAGATTGCACCGACGGCCTGGAGTTCTAAGTATGGTTTGGCTGGTCAGAGCATGGAACTGATCTGATTTGGCGTGGATGGGAGAATCAGCATCTTCGTGCACTTTCTCATGGAAGTTACATGAGCATGATAGTCTGCAGGAAGGTCAATGAAGCTGTATTCCTGCAAGCTGTTCTTTCCCTTATTCGTGAAAAGAAGTGGGATCTAGATGATCTTGCGTGTCATTTCTGCAAAAGTCAAAGTGTTGCTGAGCCTTCGAAGTCTCACCCCTCCGCTGAGGAAGTCAAGGTTCATCAGGCTCAAGCACTTGCAAAGTTTCTGATTGAACAACTAGAGCCTTTTGCAGCCAACATGTCTTCGTCTTCGTCTCCTGCTCAGCAAGAGATTGAATCCCTTCGTGCTCAGCTCGAAGCTGAGAAAGCACGAAACAGTAAGAGTGCGGAGTCACAACAACCTCCAAAACGTCGCCGACTACTTGAGAAGCAAGAAGCACCTTTGCCTTTTGTCATGAAAGAAGATCTAGTGGATCGTGCAGTCAACCCAGAACAATTGGGAGATCGTGTGTTGCTCAATCAAGCTTTGGGTCACACCAAGCAGAGCATCAATGCCTGGGTCAAACGTCTGCAACAGACGATTGGAGCCACCAAGCATGATGAGCTCACGGCTGCTATTGCTGGAGCGCCAGAGATCCTTAAAGGTCCTCCCAAAGATCGAATCGATCTTTTGCGTGACAAACTGTCCCGCCTCGGGTGCACCGTTTCTGTTGCATCCAAGATCCGTGGACCTGAGCTTATTACACTTTTGCTTGCAGCCACAGCCATTACCGATGTCTGACTAGGTGCACCAGAGGATGTGCTTTTTCGCGACAACTCCAGAGTGATCCTACGTGGTCTTATGGTCTTGTTATTGTGTATGATGTGGGAGAGTTCATAGCTTTAAGACTGCCAGCTTGGGTTCTTGCTGCTTTCATTTTGATACAAGCTATCTTCCACAGCAGTTGTCGTGCAAGGCATATTCGTACTTGGAGACGTCGATTTCTTCGTGCACAAGGACTCAATCTTTTGGAGTTCTCTGCACTGTTCGAACAGAGCAACACAGTATATGTTCTCCTCCTGCCTTTGATGGAAAAGCGAGGATGGCATCACATTCTTGGGACTCTCATACAGCGTGGAAGATTCTACATAGGATCTACCTCAGTATCAGCTCATTCCAGACAAGATGCTCGACTTCGCGAGTATCGCCTGTTACGGCGTGGGGACTTTTTGCAATGCCGAATTGATGTTACATTATTTTCATACTCGTGATGATCTTTTTCATGCAGTTCTTATTCCTGTTCATTGCTTCGAATCTTTGCATCAAGCCAGAGCCTCTGAGTGTTCGCTTATTCATTCTTGGAAGCCCCCGTTGAATGCACCTTGGATTGTTCGCCTCAGTCCCACGTCTACCGCTCGATTTGCTCAACCATTCACAGTGAATGAAGTCTTGTTATGGCAGTCCCGGCAAACGGCTTTGGCTTAAAGTTCGTCGCAAACTTCACACTCTTGGACTCTTACGTTGTATGAGGACACCTTGCTGGAGCCTTATGACAACTGGTTATTGCTAATGAACATTGCCAATGGGGGCATGAAGGCCTTCCAAGCCGAGAAGGGACTCAGAAGTGCAGAATTTCACAATCATCAAGTATATGTTTTGTACCGACTCTACAATCTTCTAGATGATCCGCCCCAAACTGCTGTTCGATCTGTGCTACGACGTATTCTTACATTTCGTCAGTGTGCAATCCCGCGTGGCCCCGAGCCTCTAGTTTTACCAGTTCTTGCACATGAATCATGTCAAAGTGCTGTTGAGCAATGGATGAGCGAGATCATCATCAGTTCCAAAGACTACATGATTCCGTTTCACCTTCCTCACAAGAAGTCTGTAGCTGGGAAACATCGATCCTTGCGTGATGTCATCTACAACAATATAGCTGTTGTCGAACAATGGCAGTGGGATTTTCCTCCGCCATGCAATTGTGCTGAACTTCGCTTTCGACATCCTCATGCTCACATTGTTGATGGACACATAGCATCGCCATTGTCTCAATTCAGTTTCTCCAAGCGCCTTTGCCGTTTACTGCAGTATTCCATGGACTCACAGCTGTTCCCGAATCTGTATCAT
This sequence comes from Symbiodinium necroappetens, assembly GCA_905231915.1. Taxonomy (NCBI): domain Eukaryota; class Dinophyceae; order Suessiales; family Symbiodiniaceae; genus Symbiodinium; species Symbiodinium necroappetens. Next base: position 6,867 of record CAJNJA010093897.1, read on the forward strand.
TATTTAAACACATCCTGGCCCAGCGTTCAACGTTGGCTGTTTCATCACAACATTTTTACTGTTACATTTGAGGATTGGGAAGCCTTTGTCCTTTGTGAAGCAAGAGTGGTCGCAGCACAAACATGCAGCATCTACCAGATTGAAGTACAAAGATGCAGTCTTCATCAAGAACTCTTTACAAGATCTTTTTTATACACGGACGAGACCATGCAATCACTCATGGACATGCATTCTGTCAACAATTTGTTTGGCAGACTTACAAGAAGACTTTTGGTGACACGCAAGTGTATGAGCGACTGTCGATGCAATCTTCGCAAGCTGATGAGTTTCTACGTGCGACCTGCTCGCGACCATTTCTTCGTCGCTACAGGTGGGGTATCAACCTTCGTACTTCGAGCTTGCCCATTGCCTATTTACTTCTAAAACAGAAGAAAGACTTCAAAGGTGCCAGGCCCATCATTTCATACATCCATTTTCTGTATGCCAAGCTTTTTCGTGCTACAGCGATTGCTTTGGATGTCATCATGCGTGCCACATGTCCTCGTTCGTTTGGTCTCAATACACTCCCTTCCATCCTACAACAGCTCACCCAGTTTTTTCAGTTGCTTCCTGACGATGCACATCCTGTCGTCTTCAATCAGGATCTCGTAGGCTTTTTCACTTCCATTCCTGTTTTTCGCATTCTGAATGCTGTTCGATGGGCAGTCAATGAGTACAGTGTGCTGCAGAAGTCCGATGTGGATAGCAGTACTTTTTCTGTCAATCTTCTAGAACAAGATACCAAGCTACGCGTTTGGCGTGGACGTCCTGGAAAAGCTGCAAAACGCACTGTTCTTATTCATCTTTCCGACATCGTGCACATTTGCGAACTCAGTTGTGGCGCAGGTGTTTTTACCGTCATGCACAAGGTCTTCAGACAGACTCGAGGAGCTACTATCGGCAACCAGATTTCTCCTATGCTTGCCGGACTTACAGTATCCATTGAAGAAGAGATCTACGTAAGTCATCTTCAAAGTTTCTTTGATGCCAACAAGCCTCTGTTCTTCTGTACTAGGTATGTGGACAATCGCCTGGTTATTGGTTTCCGACAAAATTATTGGTGATCATCGTCTACAGCATTTTCTTCGCAACAACTTTTATCAGCATCCTGTGGAACTTGAGCATGTTACCAGTACTGATGCGCTCGAAGAGTCTCCTTGGGTTCGATCTACAACTTAACCATCATCGCTTGCAATTACTATTACGGCCGGATCTATGGAAGATTCGGGAACCCAACAGTGCTGGTCCTGAAAGACATCGCACTGCAGCTTTTCATTGTGAAAAATTCATATTGAGAGTCATGTTTGGCCACCTCATATTCGTGATGAGCAGTTACTTCGACTACGCCAGAACTTTGCAGCTGCTGGGTATCATCATCTGTAGTTTCACTCTTTTCACACCCAACAACGTTAATTCAGCAAGTTTTCGGCTCTTTTCGTTAGTATTGCTTAGCCAGGCTCTATTGGATCGGCTCATGAGCCACTTCTTCCACTCCAAAGGTGGATTCAGTACACCCAGGCAGAACTACGACAGGTTCGGGCCGAACTACAACATCGATGTGACGAGGAACAAGCGATTCGCCGTATTCAGCAAGCTCAGCTCGATTCTCTCCAAGTGCAGATACGTGATCTTGGTCAACAACAGTCAGAAATTTCTGAACAAGTAGCTGAAATTGCAAACACTATTGCAGAGTTGTTTCAACAACTCAGCCTGCTTCGCCAAACCGTTAACCAAGCAATGAACGACGTGTTACGCCATTTCGACAGTCCACCTTCTTTCAGCTCTACACAGATTGCAGCTACTCAACCTGAGTTTCACTCATCATAGTTCGTTTCACCCCAGTTTCGCAGCTTGGTGTTTTGCTCTGGAAAAGACCCTTCTGAACATAGTGCAATGCCGAGGTTTCGATCTGTAGTTTGAAGTCAGCCTGCAGCCGCTATCTGTTGAGCTTTCTTGTAATTGCCGGTCTTTCATCCAGAGCCATGACCAAACGCTCCGCAGACTCAGCGCAACTTGCTACTACCAGCAGCCAGCTACATTTCCAGGTTCACGTTCCCGACAGCTTCATCACGTCAGGGAATACAGCGTCGGGTTCATCATCATCTTCTGCTGTGCCCAATCGAGTGCCGTCAGTTCTGCAGATAACCTTGATGTCGGATGACAATGCAGACCTGCTCAAGCGTTCCATCAATGCACATGTACATGAGCACTCCGGAATATGGCGCCCGCCAAGCACCTTTCAACTGGTGCAAAATCATCGTCACATCAGATTCTGGGAGCCGCTGACGAGTTTCGCAGTTAATGAGCCAATTCAAGTCATCATCACTCAGCTTGGCTTTCGAGATCCCTCTGAGATTTACAGTGCAAATGCTGATGTGGACATGCAGTCGTAATTTGTTTCACCCATGAATGGTACACCTGCAAAGTATCATCCGAAAAACTGAGTGCAGCTTGTACATGGTTCATGAGCCCTACCGGCTATTGCCGGTTTTGTGTGTGTGTGTGCAAATCCTGCAAGGAAGTAATGTTTGAGCAGTTTCTAAGCAGCTAGTCAATTGCCGGGGGGCAGTGAGCCTTCTACCATCCATTGCCCAACGAAGACGGTGGTAGAAGTGCTGTGAAGCGATCTGGGACGCCAGATTGTGTACCTGCTTTCGGATTAGCCAGTGGGCCCCCTGTGGCACTGGAGTATCTAAATCTAGATTGACACCAAAGCCAGAACAAAGAAAGGACGCGATGTAATGAACTAGCACAAACAGCATCCATCTAGGTAAGGATGACTGGTGTACAAGTGAGTGTGTGTGTGTGTGCGTGCGTGCGTGTGTGGGGCTTGGTTTTGATTGACTTATGGTATCTTGTGGTTGCACGTGGATTGAGCGGAGTTTTGCGCTCGGCAATGTGCAGCAGAGTGCGGGAGTTTCGATCGGCTTAGTTCGTGTGATTTATGGTTTCTGTGGAGGTTTTTCGGGCCAGCGGGTGTGTGCATGTGTGTGCCGGGTGTTTGGGCATGAGGATATAGGTGTGGGGTTCGCCCGGATTTAAGGTTTTAGCTGGGTTTCCAAGGCTTGGGTCGCTTGTGTAGAGTTTGTGTGTTGCAACAATGGTGTAGTGCATCGAATTGGCTGCGGCGTGGCAGGGGTCTTGGAGTTTGGGTTGCGGCTTGTAGAGATGTGATTCTGTAAGACCTGGTCTTCTGAGCAGATATGGTTCTAGTATTTCAACATGACAGAAACGGTTTGGTAATGTGCCATCCGGCCCCCTCCCCCCCAACCATGTCATTCACAGGTGTCCAAGGGCTGCATGCGAAATCCACATTCGTGCGGCGTTTCTTGACCACACTCCCTTGCGTCAATGACGATGGTTCCTAATGGTACTGCATGTCACGAGAACTTTTCTACTGTCAACCTCAAGAGCGTCGGGTGGTTCCTAGCAGCCTGAGCAGCGTTTTTCTCGTGGTGGTAGCCCTTCATTCAACAAGCACGCATTCATGCTGCCAATCTTATCCTACCCTAGGACTCTTCGATCCCCAATCATCTCAACGAGAGCATCCAGGTTGTCAAGCTGAGTTCCCAATGCATACGAACCAGAGCACCAATGTCGCCCAGCGTTTTGGACTCGTCAGATGCTGTTAAGGCTTTGGGGCAGAGTGTGTTTTTAGGGCATGGAATTGTTGGCGGTGCGGGGGGCTTGCGGGTTTGGCATTCCGTGCCGTAGATTCTTTCAAGCAGGGCGCGGTTCTAAGAGTCCGGACAGAAAGTAGCTGGGCTACAACAATGCCAGGGCTGGCTGGATCTTCCTTGCCGTCACTAGCGACAGCTTGGCCGCATACTCGTTGCGTGCCTCGGCCTCAGATTCCCTTCTGGAAATGTCCAAAGATTTGCTTCAAGCATGTGAATGCTCCAGATTCGGTGGGGCGATGATGCAGTGAAGCTGAAGGCCTTGCTTGCATTGGTTTGCCACCTCATGCTTGTTTGCAAACGCAAAGTTGCGAGAGGACGGGATTCCTGAGCGGGGACATCTTTCACCAGGATTCTTGCGTTGGTTTGCATTGAATGAGTTCCGGAATGCTGGGGCCCGAGCCAGTGTGTTGTTGTTGGCGGCTGTGGCTGTCGCAGCAGCACAAGAGAGATCTCGAGGGAACCAAGCCATGTGAGGGCTAGACCGCTTCAAGGATGATCAGCCCGTCGCCGTTCGAGCGGAGGCTGTGGTGCACGGCCCAGAAATCAACTAGTATAACTAGTTTCAGCCAAACGCAGCATCGCACAGATACAGTCAGAGGAAACTACAATCGTGCGCTTTCTTCAGACGTCGGGAGCTGCTTCAATCATGACTCTCAGACTCAGGCTCCCAGAACCGAGCGCATCATCGTCAGTGCAGTAACTACATCCATGCGATGCAAAACCAAAGGCTTCTGTTCAGCAGCAAAGCCCTATGTTCATGGCCTTCAGCAGTTGTACCTGCCGAATCCTGGCGGCAGCCTTCAGCAGGTTGCGATTGATTCTCCCTCTGCTGGGCCGCAGAGGCTGGATCCTTCGGCCTCTGCGTTCGATCGAAGAGAACAAGGAGAAGGCACGAGTCGAGTAGGTTCATATGGTGCGCACCAAACACTGTAGGGCATGAGAGGAGTGTCATCGCCGCTCCCTTTACAAGTACTCTTGAGTCTTGAAGTGCTCTACGTTCGTGCTTTTCAATTTGTTTTTGTTGTTCTGCAGGGGAGTCTTGTGCACTTGGAGGATTCCCCCAGCCATCTGCTCTTGTGACTTGGTAAGACCAGAGCAGACAGGCCAGGCAAGGAGGCAAAGCAAAAAAGGTTGCGGTCCTAGCAAAAAACAGACTCGGAACGCTGACACCTCAAGCCTGCGCAGTGGAATACGCAACTTTAGAACCTGACAGAGCTAAACGTTTTGGCACCAACAGGGCGCGATGGACTGTCCGTTTGCTTCTTCATTCATCCGGATTGTTAGTAGTCTTGGGATGAGGGAAACAGTTTGATGTATCCCCCTCATGGCTTGAGATGGGGTGGCGTTGGGGGGTTCGGGGGTGAGGCTCTGAACTATTTCAAGGCAGCTTCGTCGAGGTCGGAGATATGATTGGTGGTGGGGTCGGAATTGAGTCGGAATTGAAGTTTCAGGGCTCCTTTTTAGAACATCGGCAACTTGTTCATGTCAAGATAGTCGACGTTCGCAAAGTCGACATCGGCCGCGGAAACTGTCGCACTCCTTTTCTCTCGTTTTGGCAGCCGGAACCAGCTGTTCAGGTACCCCATGCGTGAGCAGGCACCAGTTGTTCTGAGTCCCGTTGCCACTGCTTGCTCTATCTCCCCTGATACTACAGTACAGTCTAGTTGCATGTTGCTGTATGCCCGTGGCTACACCGGCAGCAAAACAGTCGCAAAAGAGTTGCATACAGACCTGGGCAAACTTGCTGCGCACGCTTTCTACGGCCAGGTTTGTGGAAAACTTCTGGAAAACTAGCAAATGACCCTGCTCCTGGAGAACTTACTAGGTTCTTAATGGAAATCCAGTAGCAGCATTGCGAAGGAGTTCAAAAACCAGCTCCAAACGCAAACTGTCTGTGCGTGACCTTGCCTGGGCCAGCTGGGGACCGGGTTGTGACTACGGCCCCGTTTCTGCGATATAGTAACTGACGTGCAAATGCAGTCTTTCAAATGGTTTCTGCTTGAAATCAACAGTCCACAACGGACTTTCCGACAGTGTTGGACTCCGATCTCGAGTTTTAGACCTACCTAGCTGGACCTAGCTCCTCCTCCGAGACCACCTCCAAAGATTTCACGGCACCTTCACCACACCTAGGCTCTGCTATGCTCTGCTCTATTTCAGGGTTGAGCTTGAAACGGGTTCAGCTCTGTAACGGCGGGGACCGACACCCCTTCTCCAGCATGAGCGTACTGATTTTTGAGCAGGGTGCAGGCTGCAGGCATTGCAAGACCGACTAGTGACACTTGGGCGGCGCTCGAGACCTCTACACGATCCACAGGCAGGCATGTTTTACCCATGCCTCTCCCTGCGAATGTTCATGCTGCATATTATCGTCAGGGGTCACTACCTAGCTGGGCTGCCATGCTATCGTGCAGCGCCAAATCTCGTATCATGTGATGGTGAGAAGTGGTTGTTGGGTATGTGTGGCTGTAGTACGTCCTTGTTCAAGTGTGATTCATTGCGATTCAGATGCACAACACTGCGCCCAGCTGCAGCACCATGTTTTTTGCAAGGTTGGAAGCCTTGGGCCAAGCCTGGGGCCTGCTGCAGCGGCTCAGAAACCGTCTGGGCAGCATGTTTGACATGCACTTTCGCTCAGTGCTATCCTTGGAGCTGGTGGGCATGTGGGGACCTGGCTTCGTAAATGGTGGTTCTAAGGGTGGGGCCTTTGAGAAACTGCAAGACGAAGATGGAACCTCTGCCTGAATTCTGCCGGGAGCCCCGGGAGCCCTTCCTGCAAAATACAGTGGCGCTTTGTGAAACCCAATCGTGACACGAGTGCCATCCTGGAACTATTGCAAAGTTGCCAGGCCATCTCAGTTAGAAAACCACACCTCAAAGCACAGCGGGGAAGGAGCGAACAATGTGGATTGTCTTTCCCTGTCCGGTCCTGCAGCCGAGTGTTGTCTTATACTGCCTGGTGCTGCCAGTGCGGAGTTCTCTCACACCAGTGCAGTGGTGCCAGGCTCGCCGCGTGGCTGGAAGGAGAACCTGGGCCACGATCTGAGGTTCTTTGTTCATCCCCGGCAGTGAGGTTCTTCTTCAATTTCTAGTAGGCGTTCGAGCGCTTTGGCACTGCTTCCAATCTTTTCACAACAGCTGCCTTCACGATCCTCTCGCAACGGTTGCAGCCACCCGGACAGTGTGGCACCGCTTAACTGGGGGCCGTTTGTGTGAACTTTACAAGAGGTTTGTACAAAGTCCATGGTTGCCAGCATGGGACAGCATCAAGCGAAGTGTGTCGTCGTCCAAATTCGTCCAACACAGCAACTCCCCACCGCCCGGCTCGGGCAGAGTGCTTGTCATGGGACGGCAACCCTGTTGCTCAGAATGCTGCCTGTAAGGATGCTCATATGCAGCAGTGGCCAATGCATCCAGGGGCGTGGGTGCAAGCTTAGCTGCCCGAAGCTTGTGTGCATCGATCAGCGCCGGCATATGGCAGAACACTTTCTTCAGGCCATCGACATCCCCTCGGAGAACCCTGGTGCATCTTTGGAGCAGAAAGCTGAGACTGACAGACCCGATGCTGCAAAACCTGGACGGGCCATTTAATTGTCTGGCCACACAAGTGACTGAGGGTGGGTTTGCTGGGACTTTCGCAGCTCGGCGTGCACGGATATGTTTCAGGGCAAGTTGCTAGCTTCATGAGCCTCATCAAGACCTGTTCACCCCTGTATCGTGCTGCGGCTGCAGATCAATGGTAGAGTGTGTGGCACGCTCGACAAATGCATTTGACGGAATCGCAGGCTTCTAGGAACATTGGCAGCGGTGATCAACGGGGCATGAAGTCTAGACGAATGCTTATGGTGAGAGCAATCCAGCAGTGCTGCAGTTTGACGGCCATGAAATTCAAAGCCACCATCGCTGCCATCAGTCATGGGCAGCCCTCCTTGCAGGAGACCGTGCTTAAAGTCCTGCAGGCGTTGCATCGTTTGCAGCGGAGCGAGAGGCGAACGAAAGGCTGCCCCAGCGTGGTCTTAAAGTTAACTCCTGAGGCTTTTGCGTTCTGTCACAAAGGGGGTGCAGAGGAAGGGTCTCAGACCTGGAGCCACTTTCAGGTCAAAAGCCTTTTCAAAGAGTACCGGATTGAGTCTAAGAGAGACAACAAGATTGACCTGGAGGTTCCCATTGCCAACCTCCTGCACGTTTTCACTAGCTGTGTGAATAGTGATTACACGACCTTGCGGCTAGCAAACGGAATGAATGATGGGAGACCTGTCTTGAACTTTGACTTCGTGCTGGCTGGCAATGCAGCTGACCACAGAGTCGAACTTGAGGTGCCAGTTCGGGTAATTCCCGAAGCTGAAGCTGAACTTATTCGTGAGCCTGCGTTGCCGGAGCCCGAGTACCAAATCGACTTACCTGGTTCGGTGAGCCGGCTCCGCAACGTCCTGGAGCGCATGCGCCAAGTTGGAGCTCAGACTGTGACAGTGGAGGCAGCGAAAGAAGCTCAGCCCAGAGTGGCTTCCCCTGAGGGTGTGACAAGCACTCGAGAGTGGAGTTGGCTGCGGTTGAAGGCCGGTTCAGACCTTGTCGAGGTTGCGACGACATTTCCAGGGTTGTCTCTCATTATGGATGGCAAGGGTGTCAAATCGCCAGCTGGCCCGATTGGGCTCCACCTTTCCCTCAAGAGGCTTGCCGAAGTGATGGCAGCCGTGCAGGGTCTTGGTGCCGATGCTCACATTGTTTGCATCATTGAACAGCAAGCCTTGGTGCTTTATGCGCTGCTGCCCTCGGGGCTGGGTTCTGTGATTTGCTACACACCTGTGATCACAGACTAATGCTGCAAAGAAGCAGAACAGGTTTAGGAGTTTGCAGCACGATGCGAGAGAGAAAGACTGGATGCAGGGCAAAGCCCAGGTCAGAGAGCAAGAGCTTTTGAAGCAGATGTGCGCAAATAAGACAAACTAATGATGAGTTACTGATGATTTGCACGAATCCACGAATGGCGCATGCGACGGAGGCCTGGCAGCTGGTCCGCCAACACGTCGGAGAGCAGACTGCAGAAATATCATCGGATCGCACTTCGTCGCACATTCTCTCGCAGGAGTTCGTGCTGCATGTGATCCTAGACGACGTGGTTACACTACCAGAGGTGGAGCTTGCAGATGGCAGTGCCTGCTGCAGATGTGGCGGTGTGAGGAGCAGACCGTGGTCGTGGATTCGACCTGCCCTTACTTGCGCTGTACATGACATTGCTTCGGCACTTTGTCCCATGCAAGGCTCGCTCCACCCTGCTGTTCTTCTGGACCCAAGCTTCATCGCATGTGCCCTCGTGCGAGACCCAGGAAAGATGTATCCTGTTGTATGGGTCTTCAGGTACCGGCATTACACTCGCTTTTCATCTGGGTCGCTGCGGATTTTTCTCACCCCTCTCGGCTGCCTGCTCAATTGTTTTGATATTCCACCGAGATTGCTTGAGCTTGCACTTGTCCCACATGTGGCAGGTGCGGGGCAGCTGACGGGTGCGAAGCTCTCCGCTCGTCGTACAGGTGCCGTACCGCGAAGGATATGATGGCCTTAACGATGTCCACTAGCCGACCTCGCAGGTGAGCCTGTCTGGTTCCAATCGCAAGAGGTGATGCAGGACCTGCGTTAAGTCGAGCTGCGACGGTTTCAGGTCGAACGATACAGCTTCGAAGGAGAGAGTTCTGCAGCTGTACATCAACTTGCAAGACATGTCTGGGCCATTCCTGCATGTTTGGCGGCAGTCGCAACTTTTAAACAAAGTGAAATGTCGGAGTTGTGGAAGTCGTTGTGGTCAGGCTTGTTGAGTCAACATCGAGAACATCAGAAATTGGGAGTCCAAAGTTATTTAGCTGAAGCTATGACACTGACTATTCTTCCGGGCAGGTCTCTTGTTGATGTCATAGAATGCAGCTGCACAGGCTGGTAAATATCGAACAAACAGAGTGGTTGGAATGTTAGTTGCGTTTGCGCTTGCTGCGAACACAAGCACTTCGGAGCACAACCAACGAAACACAGCGAGGCGAAGGTGAAAGTGCATAGCGCTGAGTGTAAGCCTTGGCAGCAAGTACATGTTCAGGCAATTTCAGGCATGTACATGGCGACCATTGAGTGAGACCGTAAGAGATACCGCAGGGGGTACGGCCTTCTGATGCTACCGTACCCAACGAAGCTGTGCATCAGAGAGGGAAGCCAAGCCTGATCAGCTTGGTGTACCTGCGAAAAGGCCAGCCCAAATGTTTCCACAATTGGCCTCTGTGATTCTGTATGGTTGCCACAATCTGTCGTCGTTTGGTCCTGTCGGTCGCTCACCGCAGTCATTCATGACGAGCTGACACGGAGCCAGATCATAGCGGGCGAAAGCTGAAACCCGTTATAGTGGATGATAGCGCCAACGCTGCCATTCTTAAACCCACCATCCATCGGGATCATTGCACCAGGGTGACATGTGCCCAGGGTGCAAATCGGGATCACCAGCGTTGCAAACGCAGGGAGCTGTGCTGAACGTGCCAACATCAGAGTGTAGTTTGCTGGTGCTTCGGAAAGGGTTGGGTTCAACTCAGCGCATGCAGGTTTCAGGCAGCAAGGGAAATCGTGCGAGTGGGCGAACAGTCACATGTCACGTTGGCACATGAGTGCCTTGCAAGCGCTTGTGATTTCTCCGAGTGTGTTGTGTTTCTGGTTGTTTCTCGTGTTGTTTGTTGCCCCGGTAATGTTCTAAGCCATTTGTCTCTGTTGCAGGAATCTTGTTTCGGCAGCAAAGGTTGCTCGAGCTTGCCCACTCCTGTGCAGCATGTTGTAAGACTCCCGAACGGGCGCTTGCTTTGGCCCGTGTGGCGCGTTCCTGGCGCCAGCAATTCCTTATCCTCCCGTGCATTTTTTTTCAGGCCGTTGGTGTCCAGTTTCCACCGTCCAGTTTTGCAGCCTTGCCTGCCCTGTACCGCAGCAGGCGTGATCGCCACAGGGAGGGGGTTCTAGGCTGGCTCCTCCGGGTGAGACCGAAATTTTGTTGCATGGGGGCAAGGGCTCCAGTGACGAGCCTTGCCCAACGAAGCCAAGTCACTGGAATGGATGCAGTGGCTGATCAGCACTGTGTACTTGCTGTTTGTGATTTAGTAGCTGTCCATTGTTTCCGTAATAAAGGGTTTGGGGTCAGGCAACACAATGCAGGCAGGATTCAGGCAGTGAGAGATTCTGCGCGAGTGGTTGAACAGTTACATGTTGTATTGACACATGAGTGCTGTGCAGTTGCACTGAGTTCTCCGCGATTCGTTGGGTTGCTTCTCGTTTTTTGTTGCCTGGTTCCAGACCGAAATTTTGCTGCAGGAGGGCAAGGTCTCCAGTGACAAGCCTTGCCCAACGAAACCACGTCACTGGAGTGAGTGGCTGATCAGCACTGTGTACCTGCCGTTTGTGACCTAGCACATTACAATTGCTGTGCATTGGTTCCGTCATGACGCGCTGAATGCACGGTTGCCACAATCTGAAGCATACTTCCAGTCTGTCTGTGTTTTGTCCTGTCGGTCGTCCATCGCAATCATTCGTGCCGAGCTGAAGTAAGTGTGTGTGTGTGTGTCTGTCTGTCTGTCTGTGTGTGTGTGCGTGTGCGCACATCTGGATTCCTGGACATGGTGATGTGTAACATGACGTGCAACGATTCTGCAAGGCGTCCAGCACGTGGTGTTGCACCATTGATGAGGTTTTGGACGCCGATTTGCACGGTCACCACAATCTGAACCTTGCCTTCCTTCTTGTATTCGTCAGTCCTGTCAGTCGCCCGTCGCAGCCGCTTTTGCTGTGCCAGAGTGTGCGTGCCCGCGGCACACCCATACATCCGTCCGTGTGTGTGTGTGTGGGTGTGTGCGATTTGTAAAGGTGAGTGACGTGCAGGCAACATGCCGGTGGATTCTGGTTGGAAGTTGCTGTCGAGGCAAGGCCGACGCCCATTCTAGCAAGTCTTCACGAATTATTCTTTTCGTCCTTGGCATGTCTTGTTCGTGCATGAAGTATTGCAAGCCTGACACGGTCCTGTGTTTGGCATTTCAAGATAGCAAATAAATCGTTCGCCAGAGTGTCAACCAAAATCTTGTCGGAACGTGTCTGCGTGCCTGCGCAGGTCCACCGTCCAACAAACTACACCTTGAGCCTTCTCTCAGATTCTGCAGAGGAGCGCACCTGCGTTTGCAAAGTTTCATCTTGGCTCGTTTTAAATGCGGTAGGACGGCCCTAACATTCAAAGCTTCCTATGTCTCTATATCTACATGTCTATAGATATTTACATATGATCGTTTAAAAATATGTTTAAATCTTTTGAAATTTTTAGATCCATATATCGTACATATTGTTATGAAATATATACTGACATAACTGTGTGTAAATATATCTGTATATCTAAATGCATTAAATCTACCAGTGTATCTCGTAACAAAAAATATATGTAGATATATATATATATATGTATTGCTTTTATTTCTGTATTTGTTTAAATACTTAAATATCTATGTACGCTTGTTATCTCTATCCAAACATGTTGGGTTTATGGCTGGTTTCTAAATACTTACACATGTGTGTAATTATGTGCATATATATAATATATATAATCGCATCTATGTATCTTCAAGCCTGTATATCTGTACTACATATGGATACGTGTAGCCAGCTTCACCTCTTCATTTATGTTTTGCTTCTGCAATGTATGCATATAGATCTGAATATTTTTTTCTTGTTTATATATATATATATTTTTTTTTTAATACAAATTCATTTAAATAAATATGTATATATAAATACAATATATATATAAAGATAGACATATTATATTTATATATAGCCCCGAAAATGCTAACTTCTACAGGCCCCCAAAGACTCAAAAGACTCA
>CAJNJA010093908.1:0-19468 GCA_905231915.1 Symbiodinium necroappetens
GAGAGAGAGAGAGAGGGCGAGGGCGAGGGAGGGCGAGGGAGGGCGAGGGAGGGCGAGGGAGGGCGAGGGGGGAGAGGGAGAGAGGGGCAGAGGGGGAGAGGGGGAGAGCGGAGGGGGAGAGGAGGACGAGAGGAAGGGGAGAGTGGGCGACAGACGGACAGACGGACAGACGGACAGACAGACAGACGGACAGACAAACGGACGGACGGACAGACAGACAGAGACAGCCAGGCACAAACACACACAGAGAGACAGAGAGGCAGACAGACGCTGGCCAGCCAGACAGGCAGACAGGCAGAGGGGGAGAGGGGGAGAGGGGGTAAGGGGGGGAGAGGCAAGCAGGAGACACACTTAGTCGCTCCGAGAGAGGCTGACAAAGTCTGCCAGCCGTTTTGGTGGCAGATGCATGGTGAAAACGGTTAGGATGAAACGAGCACACCGAAGCTTGCCCCCGCCGTGCACATGATTTCCCTTCTGCATTCCCTCTACCAAGTCGATTTCCATTATCGCTGCGTGTCCTTCTCCACACCTTCCAAGATGCTTTTGCGTGTCGCTGCCAAATCCTGCACTTCTCGGATTGCGAAGTCTGTGCTCAAATGTATGATTGTGAAACGGCTCCTGATATTCCTTCAAAGAATTGCGGGTCTTCTCAAGCCTAGGGATTTTGGGCATGCTGGTGGTTAAGCTCATTGCATGGAGCAGCGAAACTGAGTCCGGCGCTCGTGTTCCAAGTCACTCACCCTCAGTTTTTCATCCTTGGTTCGCATGACTGTCAGAGCAGGAGAAGCAAGGAACAAGAGCGAGAGCGGACAGAGAAGACAGAAAGGCCAAAAATTGATGGACGATAGACTTCAAGGTGAGCAAAAGCGATAGAGACAGAACGAACGGAGCTCAACAGAAGCGGACTTACAAGACTGAGAAACATGGACAGGGAAACGGTAATCACCTTGAAGCACAGGGAAAGACAGGGCGAAGAGGCTCCACAGCAAAACATCCCACGCAAGTCTGCAACCTTCACCCCAACATTGAGGCAACTACGCCGAGCTCGTGAGTGGTCATGACCAAGTTGGACCTGAAACTTCCAAGCACAGCCCCGAACTAGCTTTTGTCATTCTGCTACGGCAATGTGGCTGAGGTGGACGCGAGGAGTCCACGAGCAGCTCTCGGACTTTCTTCGCCTGTTGTCAACAACGAGAGGTCTTGGGCAGGAGTCGACTGACCCTGGGCCGTAATTTCATCTCTCACAGCTGACAGCACTCCTCGGCTTCAGCTTCTCGTGCTCGCTTGCCTTCCATGATGCCTTTCTTGTCGAGACTCCTGCACACCACAGGCAGTACTCTCGTCCCACGGGCATAGCTCAGATCTGAGAGCGCGACTTGTTTTCCTTGAAGAGAGAGTTCTTCTCGTCCGTAACGCCCTCCATCCTGACACCATGGCAGAGCAAACAGTGTTGAGAACACTGTTGCATTGCACTGCCTGCACCTGTTAAGCTCAGGGCCTGGCTCCGATTGTGCCTTCGCCAAGTCCTGCTTGAGGATTGAATTCCACTTCTTCTCCTCCTCAGCGCTTTGGCGCTCGTTCGGTTTTTTCCCATCCGCATGCCGGTCGCGTGCTGCACAAAAAGACCCTGGCAGCAATCTGCGCCGTCAGGACCTCCAGCTTTGCAACTCCGCGATGGAACACGTACTGTTAAGCATAGCAAGGGGCTGGCAAACGTTGGAAACTGCTGAATCGGTTTATTTAGCGATTTATTACTGGTCTGAATTGTGAAATCTTTGATGATTGGAAATTACCAATCACTCTTTAACTGAGAAATCAACAAACAGTGATCCCAAATAGTGAGACAAGACTGAGAACATAGTGAGAGGAACAATCCGAAGATACCGATGAAGCAACGAGCAAATCACCGGCATCCAATGAAGCAATGCAGCAATTTCTCTTATGTGCGTTGTGTGCAGTGTGTTTTCCACTTTCCTCCACTATGTTTTTCACCAGTTTCACTAAATTCATTACATTACTAACTCACTGGTTTTCCTTGTTTCCACTATTTTTTGAATTCAGGTTTTCTACTTATTTGGCTGTTTTTTTCACTCGTTTTCAACCAGTTGCCTACGTCGTATTGCCTGACGCGAGAACAGGCCTCCACCTTGGCCCGTTCCTCCTTCAACTTGGCCTGGCTCACATCCACGGCAGGATCGGGACGACGCTTTCTGGGAGTAACTGCCTCTTCTTCTAGGCATCTCTCTTCCAGAATGAGCATGGTCTCCACCTGGGACTGACAGATCGGGCTGCACACGTGTGATGAGATCTGGGGTTGCCAAGCTTGGAGCACTTTCCTGATATTTGACTTCTATCCGCTTCACATCCTCCAACAGAAGAGCTGTCGTGCAAATCACGGGTGTCAAAAAACTCCAAAAGACACATCTGACACGTTGCCTGCTGCAGCTGCCCGATGTCCCGGTCCAGCACCACGATTCTCCTCTCCTGAGAAAAATCAAGTGTACAGCCACTTATCCAAAAACAGGTCTTCATGCGACACACGACTGGCTATGCTCCGCGGCGGAAATATGACCGAAATTTACGCCAAGCGACGGCAATGTTCTTTTTCCGGTGGACGTCTCCTTCGTTCTCCTCCCCACTCAGCATGCTGAAACTAAAACCGGAACCAGTCATGTGCTGCCAAAAGGCCTCCAGTTCCTGCACGCGTGCTTTGAGCTTCTTCGCCTCAAGGCAAATGCGAGTGCAAATGGAGAAGACACGGGAGCGATATCGCGGAGGTCCGCTGCAAAGGTGTGAGTTTTGTCAAAGGCGCCAAGAAACGACATGCAAAGCAAAGTAACTGACCAACACAGCACAGTATTTCCCGCAGCATGCATCTTGAGAGCTCAAGGCCTGCGGAACAATTCTGGTCATGAGGCTTGCCCTGCCAGTACATCAACCGGACAGGGTCTCGCAGCCCCACGGGTCTTCATCAATGGGACGGGACTGAGACGGTGTGACAGCGCTGCGATGCCATCGAGGGCCTGCAGGAGGCCCCAGAAGCAGCAGCCCCAGGCACTTTTACGAACTCCATCACCTCTCGGCACTGCCCCTCCCATAGGCTCCTGCACGGGGGAAGTTCCGCCTCCTCGACGCGGTCTGTTGATCAACTTTGTTCTTCCGGCGTAGCTCGTCCTACTTGTGCCCGGCAGGTGTTGATCGGATAGCTTGTAATGCTCACCCACAGTTACCTTCCATTCAACGACGACCAATCCAGGCTCTGACCATCCACGGAAGTTCGTGGTTTCGCGCCGAACGTACAAACCGCATGTTGGAAGGGTTGATGTCCGCAGTGCATGCGTTGACTCGTCTTGCTCGCGATATCGCTGCTTGGTCCTGTTGCTCCATCCATGCTCTCCGAGGCCGTTTGTCGAACGCCCAATGTGCGCTTCGTAGTGGCTCATGCACTCGCCGTGTTGCCGACCACATCGGACAGCATGGACATCGGCACTCCGAGAAGTCCCGGAAGACTGTTTGGAGCGGCGAGAGACCATTCCGATCAAAGTACTACCTTTCCTCGATTCCAATGTGTCTCCACGATGGCAATCTTCATCTCGTGACCGTCCATCGGTGCCTCGTCCGCCACCGTGGCCAAGTTCTCCTTGAAGACACAGCGGCCATTTTTAGCGCACCGTCGTGTCCCACCCGGGTACTCATCAGTCAGGCATCCTAGCCAAACACATCCGATCAAGCGCGGCAACGTATCGCTGCCCGGCATTCTGCGATTGCTTTCCATCCACTGGTATAGCCCCCAGCAAAGCACATTCAGGAGCACCAATCCAACCACTTCGCTATTGCCCAACCAACCCCGCCGAGATGTGCCTTGCGATGCGACGGTGCCGCACAGGCATCTTGATCAACAAAATAAATCACAAAACTCGCGACTCACCTTCTCAACACGCCGCTCTGGAGTCACGATAAACATCGCAAGCCTGGGGACCTCCACGTTGTCGCTGGTAATCAGCCCACAGATTGAGAGGCTCCGTGGCCACCAAGCTGGAAGGCAGCTCCGCTCTACCAACTGAAGCAAAGTAGCTTGAAGGCACAGCACAACTGTTTTGCGCAACGCGCTCTTGAGAGCTCAAAGCCTGCGGAGCAGGTCGGGTCATGAAGCTTGCTCGGCCCACAAACCGAAGACGGTTTGTCACATTTGATCTTTCATGCAAAAACTGACAGCGTAAGAGGCAGACGATTTCGGTGTTCTCGTGAACCTTTTTCCTTTCCTCTGCAAGGGCCTCGGAACGAGAACGGGGCATGAGGATGGGACACAAAGATGCCAACCAACTAAGACTTTGCAAGTGCATTGGGAGCGGCCTAGAGACAGCTTCCGAGGGATCGAGGGTGCTCTGACTGAGCAAGCTGCCACGACGGCCATTCTGGCAGTGTTCTCAAGCCCGTTCTGAGCATCCTCGAGTTCCTTCCATGCTCGTCACAACTTTTTCAGAAATGGCTTGCTTTGCTTCACTCGCGCACTTTTCGTACCTCGCACTTTGATCTAGCGTCCTGGTCTTTGCGCCTGGTTGTCACCAGATCCTCAAACAGCTGGGCAAATGTGTCCTGCACGAAGCATTTTAACTTCGCGAACAGCTTGTCCATCTGGAATGCTAGTACGGAACGGAACTGCGCTCCAGCGACTTGCTTTGGGGCTTTTTTCGGATGATATGAACTGCCCACCCATCGAGTGTGTTGGTGACAGACAAACACAAACTTCCGGCTTCTCCAGACAGGCCTCTGACTCCTTCAGCATCTCCTGCGCCAAATCGCGGCATGTTGCACAACTCCTACATCCATGAAGTCATTGCACAAACAGAGCCCAGTCATGCCTTCACAATTCTGAGCTCTTTCTGCAAGCCTTGACTTTCCGACGGGGAGGAGGGAGGGAGAGAGCGAGAGAGAGAGAGAGAGAGAGAGAGAGAGAGAGAGAGAGAGAAAGAGACAGACAGACAGACAGACAGACAGAGAGAGAGAGAGAGGGAGTGAGACTGAGCTGCGATGAGTTGCGATATCTGCGAGGCTTTGCCCGGGGCCCCCACGTCTGATCGTCATACGTTCGTTGAAGAGTTCGGACTGCGCAGCCTCGCAGCGTGTTCGCACTGTTGCATGTGTTGAAACTGCAACACTGAAGCCAGATGCGGCCTTCGCGAGCTTCCTCTCTGGGTTTCCGAACCTCAACAGGATTTGCAGCAACAGCGCAGAGCCCCTGGTGTCGAGGGCGCGGCTTAGCCTCCCTCTCTTTTGCCAAGGCTTGAGCCTCCTAAGACACGACATGCCCTTTCCACACAGCTGGAGCGGTTCAGCACCCGAAGTGTGGTACCCAGGACCAGTGCTACTTGTGTGCGCCTCCAAGATTTCCACTTGCCTTCTCAGCTTGTCTGCCTCGGCACTTGCCCTCTCGAAATCGCTTGGCTCTCTTCGAACTTGTCTACTGCCGTGCCTCTGCTTCTGCCCGATACTGCTGGCTTTTCGCAGAGCTGCACCTGGGCTTTGCAACTCATGGAATTCCAAAGGTTTCAACCACAGTAACTCAACCTTCGGGACATCGCCGAAGATGAGTGCTGGGCTCTGCATGGAATCTTCGCACCTTTCACGGATCAGCTCACAGAGTCCTTGATAGAATTTGATGCCCCAGAGCGCATTCTTGATCTTGGAATCTGGCCACGGCTCTAAGTAAGAGTTCCGGATCGTCAATGTCATCCGGCAGAAGGTCTTCTCTCCTGACTATCCGACCCTTTCATGGTGAGTCCCCCAGATCTGCCCCCAGGCTGAGCAGCTAACCCCCCAGAGAACTTTTTCACATTGTACCGGACGATGTCAGCGCTGAGTGCCGGAGGTAACTCAGCCGATGTCCGAACTCTCTTGCCGAATTACTGGACTACCCAAGTGATTACCCCTTCTCCTGGAGATGTGGTGAGAATGAACGTGTCAAGTCACCTTCAATGCCCATCACATAGCACTTGGGTGCAGACATCTTCCAGCAAAATGTCCGCTTCCGATTTTGAAGGCATCGCTGATCCTGCACAAAGACCGGCTGCGGAAATGCATTCGGAAACAAGGACGACCAACTCAGAGAAACACCGACATTCAAGAGAACAATGATGCAAAACAGGCGAGACAAAGTCGACTAAACCACACCGCCAACTCGAACTCTAAAACCCTTGACCCGAAAGCCTTCAACCCTCGCTTCGAAAAGGTCTATACCCGGAACCCCATGCTCTGAACCCGACAAACCCTCGAGCCTGAATCCTAAACCCACATGAAGAAGAACACCTGTTTCTGAATCTGTCCTTCCGTTTCCGAATCTGCCGGATGGTTGTCCGAATGAGCCTACCTGTTTGTGAATGTGCTTTCCTGGGTTGTCCAGGTTGCTTCCAGAACCACGCTACTCCGTCGGCTGAGGTGTCCTTCTGGTGGCTCATCTTGAATCCATGACCGTGCAGGAACAGTCGGGACCCTCACTGCCAGTCAACCTGCCTGTGTAATGTAACGGAACACACGGCAAAATCGTTCACGAGCATTGACAATTTTCCTGAGTAGGAGGAGGGTAAACGGGGTGGTGCGAGTGTTGACGATTATGGTGGATAGTGGTGAGATCATGCCTTTCTGGCTTAATGCCCGGTCGAGTTCGAAGTCCTTTACATATCTTCACACTTTACCTGGTGCGCTACGTCTGTGAAACGGTTCTGTGAGCCGCAGATCGCCGAAGCGCCAAGATGCGTCGGGGGTTCGCTGAGACTGAACAATGCGGCCGCTCGGTGGGCCCCTGTGGAAACGCAGGGGGCCCTGCGCTGTCACGGCTGGGAGCTCCAGGGCCACTTGCAACCATGCGGAAGTCGTCGCGCTCCTGGTAAGCCTGACGTTGTGACTGCAGGGATCTGCGGACATGTAGCATTCAGGCTTTTGCTTTTCAGCCTTGAAAGAATTTCCGACTAGAACGATGTCCGCCAAAGCATCGGGCCAAGGCCAAGCCTGAGGCGGAGGACAGAAGAGGACAAAAGACTCTGTGCCGAGCCGCGAGAGCTGCCCTTGTCGGCCTCGTTCTCGGCAAGGACCATCTGAGGACATCCACTGATGCCCGAGCGTGTCGCGGCATGTCGCGGCCGCGCGGCCCGCGACGCGGGCGACGCGGGCGACCCGCAGACCGGCCTCGTAGAGGGCCCTGTCGCAATGCGGCATGAAGAGCAGCAGCGGCCTTCATGGACACCATCGTCTACCCGTTCTGATCTGCTGAAGACGGAGCCTCCCGCAGGGCCGGCTGGCAGAATCCTGCTCGCTGACTGCTCGCTGTGTTTCTTTGCTTGTCCAAAGTTTCAAGCTTTGAAACGGCCTCGGCCTCGGCCAGTGCAAAGCCGAACTCGGTCCCCAAGGCGCAGTCCACCGCCTGCCTCGTGACGGAACCGCTTGGGATCCAGTGCTCACAGCTGCCTCTGGGCATATCTGGGGATCTGACATCTGTGGGTCCTCCCATGGCAGCTTCAGCTTGCAGGCAGCACTGTGATGGCCGAGTGGCCGAGCGAGTGGCCGAGGTCCAGGCAGCCCAGTGTCGCTCTTGGATGCCGAAGACCTCTGCCAGAAGCCAGGCCAAGCTGAGCTGCCAGGCCTCGCCGTCATTCTTTGCTTTGTGAACAAGGAGCCGACCGTCTTCGGACCCTGACCGCTGATTGTGAGGACTCCGGGGAGCCAATTCCCAGGCAGAGTAGCCTGCTAGAATCCGCCGCAATTGAACATTGCAACTCACTGCAACACATTCTGCAACGACCAGCACCTGACTGCAGGGGCTGATGTTTCGCTGCCTGCGCTTCTACCGCACCCTGTGGTATGCACACAATCCAACACACTCTGCAAATACGGCGCCTGCAGCAAGCGAATTTGATGGCGTTGCCTGTGTGGCCACACTGTCCACACAGCAAGCACGAGCCCGAGCAGCCCGAGCAGCCCGAGCAGCCCGAGCACTGCCTGAAGACCTTCCTGCACGGCTCCAAGGACCGACGTCCAGTAGCTGGAGCACTTTAGCGACCTCAGACTGCAGCGGTATCTGATGTCAAACGCCTACCATGCAACGACTCGCCCTGAATCTGAGCATCCAGACTGCGCTTGCTGTCGGACACAGGTAGCAAGCCCTTGGCAATAGCAACTCCTGAAGAACTTTGCTCGAACAGTCTCTGGCCGGGAGCGTAGCGCTTGACCAGATCGGGATCAGCAGGGCCACTCCGCTGCACCTGTTCTCGACTCTGGTCCCAGCTGGCTCGCAAACTTCATCAGATGCAACTTGGGCCTGTTGAGGCAACTCATGAGGACGGCAACCTGGTGTGCTACCAGACCTGCTTGAAACATCATATGTTGAGATTGGTACCCGGAGTGTGACGGAGTCGACCTTTCCGTGACTTCGCGACCTCCACGAGATGCTGCCCTCATGCGATGCCCAATCTATACGAAGCAGAGCCTGCCACTCCCCAGCTGTGTCAGATGCCATCTATCTCGGATTCGCACAGCATGAGACCCGCTGTCGTATAAATGCATCCACCAGAGCCGTAAGCGTGCGGTTCTTGTGAGTGTGCCCTGCAGCATCCTTGACAACACGTTGAGCTCTGTCCGTGATACAAACGCACCAGAAAGCAACAAAGCACGGACCTGTTTGACAAACAAAAGCTACCTAGCCGTCTTGAGCCGTCTTGAAGAGCCGAGCACGACTGGAAAACATGCAGCTCGATACTGTGAGGTCAGCATGTCAGATCTTCAGCTTTTCCGTCGGAGAGGTCTGCTTCTTCAAAGCGATCACTTGCCGTAAGCTACTCCTGGCCACTAAACGGCCCTTGGCTGGGCCGTGAACCGAGTGAGATTTCTTCTAGGTCTCTCTCCTCCTGCGCTGTGTCGGGTACGAGGTCCGGCAGCGGGTTCGGGGTTCCCTCCGGCACCTCGGTTCCCTCCGACAGGGCTTGGAGAGCCGTCAGCTCCAGCTCCGACCTGCCAAGCGTTCGGAGCAAACCCGCCTTGGGCGACTCTGAGGCGACTCTGAGGCCGCCACAGGTGTGCAGGCCTCGGCCGGGAGCGCTCCGGCGGTGTCTTGGGCGGGCCAGGCGCCTGGAAAGTGCTGCTGCTTCTCTTGATACTTATAGCAATAGGAAGCTTTCGAAGCCCAGATGCGATGTCTCCCGGAGACATTTGCCTCTGATTCTCTTCAAGCTCCCCTGGGCACGCGCTCAGAACGACGGAGCCGCACCAACTGTAATGCTGCGACAGCTACAAAATGAAGTATCTTGATATAAAACGTTCAATGGAAGCCTGGCGTCTGGGCGCAGCAGGACTTCCGACACTGTACGACATAGACTTGACCACATCTATGGTACTTGATGTTGATCGTGAGGGTAGTGGCAGCGAGATTCCTCGCGCCACATCTGGCTGAGGATCCGTGTGAAAGCGATCTCGCACCTCCTTTTCGTCTACCGGCTCCAGTGCCATTGAAGCGATTTCCCCAAGAGTCCGCCCGGTCAGATGGGCACTCTCCGGGATTGTTTCGCGAGCCGGGCTCCCTGTCGAAGAGGAAGGCGATGCATCGCTGCGGCTTTGGACAATGCCCAACCCTGCCTCACGTCTTTGGCGTGACAGTCGGTCACTAGGTGTGCACGGTACGGCAAACTCTTCTTGCTCAGCAATGGCACCACACAGGGCATCCTCGCCATCGAAAATACCGAAGAAATCATCATTGCGGTGAACCACCCCGATACCACATGGCGAGTCGCAAGCATCAGCAATGTGGGCAAGCGCATCCGCGGCTGTCTCGTGAGCCTCTATACGAGCTGGCCGCTGCTTGCGCTTGCAGAGCGAGCCAATCGGCGTGCAGGATTGGGTCGCCAAGAGCTCGGAAGTTCGCAGAATCCCCACGATTTCCTCCCAAGTCACCTCTACCGGCCATTCAACATGATCAATGTTCGGAAAAACCACGACGAAGTCCTGGGAGCGGCATCTGTTGAGATATTGAATATTGGCAATCGAATGCTACTCGGCGCGCAGCCAAGGTCCTTGTTTGAAGATACTGCATCAGCAGCCACAGAAATTGCAGGACTGTAGAAGTCAGCTGGCATCACTCTCCTGCACCAGAAACGTGGGGAAACCGGTTCTGAACATATGCGCTGCGCGGCTCCCGGCTCTCCTTGCACATCGCTTCAAGGTGTAGAAGGCCGGACTATCGGCGACCTTGGCATTTCCAGGCGCAAGCTTCCGTCATGAGGTCGGCCGAGGACCAGGCCAAAGTATCTCCAAGCATGAGCACCGCCATGCATAAGTCAACCTGAACTGACAGCAGCTCCTCAGACATTGCAAAACACAAACTAAACGGCAATGCCCTGCACGCCTCCAAGTCGTTCAGAACACTCGGTGGCTGCGGTGGGTCCTGCGCCAACCCTTTGCGGCCCTTGATTTGCTCCAGTCTACAGACCCGGCCTCCGAGGGCAGCAGCTGATTTTCGGCCGCGCTCCTCGATCCGCTGAGGCAACTTTGACCTCCGACGCAAAGGAAAGCACAGTTGGGCTGTTGAGCACTCGGCTGGCCTCCTGGGCTGCCCTCCGCACTGCCTTGCAAGAGCGGGGCCGATGTGATGTTTGTTTTCCGATGTTTGCTGTCGTTTTCCGGGCCTTCCCGCTCACGATAAGCTTCTCGTGCAGCTTGGTGCCCGCTTGGCGAATGCAAGCCTGCCACCCGTCTCGCTAAACCGGACGCTAAGTCTTGCAAGTCTGGCCGACGCTAGGCCGCTGGGCTGCGCACGCAGAACAGAGCGGACCTCTGGTCGCGAGAAGCGCTCCTCGCGGTTGTGGACCAAGGCCTGCGAAGAGGCAGCGGCAAGGCTCTGGCTCTCACATGCGGTCACGGCTTCAATCGCTTCCCACACCTCGTCGAGGATCCTGGCAATCGGCTTGGCGATGCAGTACATTGTCGTCAGCAAGATCTTGACCACAGGAATAAACCTAAGCCCACAATGCGCTCTTACAACGATCAAAGGCACTTCACAGAAACATTGCAAGCTTGTCAGCCTAAGGGGCCTGCGATGCAGACACGGTCAACTGCGCAGGGCCCGTGAAAACTGCCTGGCAGGCAGCTTGAGCTTCAAAGTATCATGACATCGCAAATCCAAGCAATCCAAGCTGCGGATGGAAGGATCTCGCCGCAAATCAGCACAAAAGTGACCTTGTCAATTTCGAGGTGATTCTGTCCAGCTTTTTTGGTGCCGTGGTGCCAGGCAGACAGCAGCACCGCAAAAACGGGGCTGAGTAGATCGTCCAGGAAAATGGGTAGCGCCTGGCTGTAGAGGGCGACCCGAGCTTCTAAGTCCATTCACGGCGCCTCATTCGCAAGCGCATTGAGAAGAAGCAGGGTCACAAGGAGCAAGTGGTGGTCCTCAAGGAAGGCATTCCCTAGCTTTTCGGTGTGCCGTGTGCTGGGCGGCTGCAATCTGGGAAGCCAGTCTGCTCAGGAGGTGTGGCCCGAATTCGAACAGAGTGCTGTGCTCATATTTTTTGCTCGTCAAAGCGATCAAATCGCACAAGGTCCAAAGAGATGGATCGCGATAGATGACCTATCTTGCTCTGTACAGTCAGGAGGTCACACTCAGTCACGCTCAAACGATGCGCTCTCCGTATTTCTCCACGGCTCTTTCATTCAGCGTAAGTCCGATGCCTGCAGGCACAGATGCTGAGTGAGGCTACATCACTGGCTTCTGCGCACTGCCTGCAGCGGAGCCTAGCTTGATCTTGCCATTGCGTATCGCCGGGGCATCCTCAAGACTTGCAGGGCGAGGCATCTGCCAGCGCGACAGTCACACCCTACTCTACTCGTCCTGATAAAGCTCCGCTTGCAACGGATCTCGCTCAGGATCTGTGAACGCCTTAACATCGGGCTGTCTGCAGTACACTGAGGAAGGGTATTCTGAATACCTCGCTGCCTTGCTGGCTGCTCTGAGACACAGGCCTCAACGATCAGCCCAGCTGGGGTAGAAGCCACCAGCTGCGCATGAATGAAGCAGTCATGGTGCGGCGCAACCTCGCAAAGATCGAAAATGCA
Organism: Symbiodinium necroappetens; assembly: GCA_905231915.1. NCBI lineage: Eukaryota > Dinophyceae > Suessiales > Symbiodiniaceae > Symbiodinium > Symbiodinium necroappetens. The sequence goes on from CAJNJA010093908.1 coordinate 12,091, forward strand.
CAGGCACAAAGACACAGGCACACACTTTGCCACAGCACGGATGACTGCGACGAGCTACCGACAGGACAAGACGATGGAAAAGCAGAGGAGCAGGACATGAGACGACGATGAATTTTTGGTGTGTAAGCATGCCAGACACCACGAATGGCATGCCAACACTAGTGATCCGTTGGGGTAGGGTTCTGCCCCGGTGTGCCACAGTCAAGGAATGGCACACCAAATGATATGAAAGGAGTTGAGTAAAGTGCATCCCCAAGCTGCCCTCGCTGGGACCCAGGGCGGATGCCTGCAGGTACGTCTTCCTGGAGTGCAGAGGGGAACTTCGTTGGACGGAGCCCCTCCGCACTCCCTGTCCCCCCGCACACAGAACGGCTTCAGGAAAGAGCGAAGCAGAGCGGTCCCCAATCCAGGCGTGTACACACACACACACAGAGACACAGAGAGAGAGACAGAGAGACACACGCCCACGCACAGGCACAGGCACACGCCCTCGCACTGATAAAGTGGAGGGTGCACTTTCGGACAGATTTTAGTTGCACCATGGTGAAATTTGATGACGTTGGTAATGATGATACCGAAAGTGCGGGCACCCTGGTGCGTCATCGCACTCATGAAATGAAAGTTTTGCGCCAAGTATGCCAGACCAAAGGAATGGCATACGAAAACAAGGTGAAATGATCTAGTATGGTTTCGGCCCCTTGCTACACCAGACACAGAGGAATGACGTAGCACGAAATGAGATGAAAGGTGAACGAAGGTGCGTGCCCCGCCAGCTGGCCACGACGCCACCCGCTCACTCGCTCGCTTACTCACCCACTTACTCATTCACTCGCTGGCACAACCGCACGAGAAAGACTGGTTGAGATTGCCATCTCGAGGCTGTCCACACCTGTACATGGTTCAACTCGCAGAGGGCCGCAAGCTTGCGCCCCTCTGTGAAGCCGCCGTACATCGTCGCATCGAACTGCAGAATCGAGATGGCCTCTTCGACAGCAGTCTATTTCTTGTCTTCCGCACTCTGTTGCTCCAGCTCCTCTGCTTCGTATATGCATTAGCTGCAGGCAAGACCTTCTCTTCCAGAAGCGCCCTGCAGCCATAGCTCGTGAATTCACCTGGAGGTCCCAAAAATGACTCTTCGTCCGGAGGCTCCGCCATAGCCCGAAACTGCCAACACGTGACAAGGCTCTCTCACCCCCTGAGAGTGGGATGTTTGTCCGGCGCGACAGCAGCCCGAGCAGGCGCCGATCGTCTTCCCAGGCCACCTAAGACTGAGCACTCGCAGAGAGCTCCATGGGCCTCCTTCCATGCTAGAAGTGGCCTCCCTAGAAGCTTCGACATGCACGCATTTGATCGCATTTGATTTCATTTGACCTGGCCGAGAGACAGGTTCCTCAAGCCAGCGCGGCTTGAAGGCCTCCGGGACTTCAGGACTTCGTCAATGCCATGAGTCGCTTGTCTCTGAGAGCCTCCAGCAGCTTCACGCCTTCACAAGCCGTCTTGAAATCCCAGGCGCGGTTGACATCCACCATGAGATCCTTCACTGTCTAGGCTCGCCAGCACTACCGACTGAAATGAAATGGTGCTTCGTTTTCGTCCTTATCGTAGCCAATCACTTCGCGGATGACACGGAGTCTTTCCATGTCTTCACGGAGAGGCAAACCACCAATCTTTACTTTGAAGCCTGTCAACGGCAACATAACGAAGCAAGGGCGAGCAGAGAACTTAATGGCTTCACTCGGCTTCTCACCTCTTCCTTGCTTAAAGGAGTAGCGGTGAAGTCGCGACACCGCCTTGTCACGCCGCTGGCGTGAAGTCACACCACAAGCATAGTTGCAAGTCTCTTTCCCTTCACATCGGAGCACTTTTTGTGCACACATCGAAATTAAGATTTCTGGAGCCATGTGCTCTAAAGCCTTCAAGACTCTGCAAGTTCCGCAACTGACACCACGTGCACACGCTTTCAGACATGTAACGAGAGCAATCACGCAAGTCGAGAATGTCTGTGATTTCAGCGTTGAATTTTGTGCTCAGTGTGCCGCGTGGTATAGTTCTTGTTTCTTCAAGTGGTATTGGTTCTGTTCAAAAGTCGACAAGAATCCCTACACTTTATGTTATATGTTGAGTGTCGCGCTGCTGTGGACATGACGCAGGCGAGAGGTCTGCTCCATGTCTATGAATTTGGTGTTGCTTTTTGTGTTCGTGTTAGACATCAAGAACCCGTACATGTGATGCAATCCTAGACAGCTGCCCCGAAGTTGTTGGCACGCCTGTGTGACCCTGATCCACCATCATCTGAAGGTCGTCGCGAAGCTCGCGTTCATCTTTCCCTTCCCTGCAAGACGGAGCACCGTCATCATGTTTGTATCATTAGGTTCGAGCATGTCTTGCTGTGGATGTACTGTGCTTGGCCTGTAGTACCCGCATGTAGCATAACAGTCAACCTCGTCTTTGAATCCTCCAAATAGCCTCACAGCTTCGCAGCAGAACAAGTACTGCGATGCAAACAGTCCAAGTTTACGCCAGGCTGCCTGTACAACGGAAGCCCAGCTGCCTTCCAGCAATAAAGTGCTTGTTGCTGCCTCGCTGTTTCAATTGCCAGGCCTTCCCAACGATATCCCAGCATGCCAAATCAACTGCAGCGCTTAGGCGAATCATCGCTTCTCGCGACCAGCCTTTCTCACTTGCAACCTGGCCGGTACAGGTCCAGCGAGCAGAGCAAGCAACAGTCTTGCAGTAAAGCTGTGGAGCCTTGTTGGCAGTCAACCGGAAGAGTTTGTGGTACAGGCGCTCAGGTGCCAAGGCATCTTCACCCACAATCAAATCGGCCAAACCATTCTTCCAAGGCTTGACCAGTGGGTCTATTGCCTCGAGACGATGCATCGCGGCTCGCACCAAAACCAGCTTTCACAGAGCCGAGACACTGTGTAGCTGCTTGCCAGACCGAAGCCCTCGAGTCCTTCCTGTGTTCGGAGGCGTACCAGCACCTGTGCATCGGGTAGTGTCCGGCGCTTCTCCGGCTGCAATCCCAAAAGAATACTGCACAATGCACCCCCCCCCCCCTGTTCGCGCAAGACGAGGTCAATAGGATGCACGCTGCTCGGAACATGTGTATAGGGAGATGTAAATCGTCGAAAACAAGAATAGCGTTTTATCCTCAGCAGCAGCGGTGCTGGTTCTGTCTGCCGCAGCTCAAGCTGCTTGGAGGTAGCGTCCGGCAACCAGCCATGCGCACATTTCAGACTTCGTTGCTGTGAACACGCAACATCTTGCGGGAAATCAAGCAGTCAAAGCACCATCAAGACTGGTGGCCCTGCACTGCAGGTCCAAATAACCACGGTCAGGGTAAGCTTCGATCATCGGAGATGGGCGCGTCTGAACATAGCTTCCCACAAAACACTGCAACGAGTCACCTTGTTTACAATTCAATCGCTTCAACAACCCGTGTTAGCGGCTCAAGAATCTTGCAGATTTCAGGCAATGATCCCCCCAGACTGACCACTGGCCAGTATGCTATGGCGACCCTCGCAGCATGGTACTGCTCTCCCTCAATAGAGATTGTCTTTGAAAACTGAACGCCTTTCGTGCAGCCGTGCTCGGCAAGCTGAAACAATATTTGGATCGGTACTTTTTCGGGACAGAACCTGTTTCATCACAGGTCTTGCCCCGCTGTCAACGGGTTCAGGACTCGTGGAGGCCTTGGCCGAAACCTTTCACCTGCAATTTGGTAGGAGGGGAGTAAGAGGCACCGATTTGTGCAGAACAATTCTGCTGGTGGTGATGAATCCAGCTTTCCTTCGCAGACATATGGGAGTATAGGATGTTTACCACAAACGGGAGTGATAACCGTGCATAAATGTAGCTGGTGACGACCCTTTACCCCATGCACATCCGGCCCGGTGGAGCGAGCAAGGGTGGGTTGAAGCGTTGTCAACTAGTCGCCAGAAACCCATAAGAGGACTCAACCAACTGCCTCATTGCCAGGCGGAACTGGGAAGAACGCAGTCCAGTGCGGCCGCGGCAACTTTGGCCCGCGCAATGCAAAGACCTGTACGGTCGAAGTGGACAGGGAAAACGGACCCAAACCCTGCAACCGAGCATCTTCAGCAGGGCAGCCTGCAAACTGGCGATTCGTCCCGCCATGAGCTCGGCAATGTGGGAAGTTTCAAAATTTCGTTGCAGGCCTGACTAGTACTTCTGAGTTGCCAGACTGCAAATGTCTCAGAATTTCTCTATTGCTTCTGCAGGGCTTGCGTAGTCGAAGTGATTGCTTTTCTACAGAACGATCACTGCTTCTCTGCTTCTAACACAAAGGAAACGACATCAGCTCGAGTCCTTCAGCAACGGCAAGATCCGCTTCGCGGCATCCTTTTGCTTCTGGAGTCGCTCCTTCTCCTCGGCAGAGTTGATTGACATTGCGACAGGACCACGACACGTCCACTGCGTGCACTGTCCTTCTCCGTCGTGCAGTCGTCTAGCCGAGCCGCCTGAATCGCAATTCGCACACTGCGATAAGACTAGGCAGTCCGCGTGAGGACTTCTACAGCAGGCAGCCTCAATGATTTGCAACTCTACTGGCCTTGGAGCTGGAAGCCGCATGTCAGGTCGCAGAAGCAAGGGACAGCAACGCTTGAGATAGGCTCTCTGCTCCAAGGAAACCAATCCCATGGTAAGCCCGGCAGCTAAGGCAGCCTGCAGGGAAGGAGGCATGCTGCTCCTGTGAGGGAAATGTTTGGCTGGGGCGCTGGCCGATACAATGCATGCAATTGATGCGCAGACCTCAGGGTCGCCCACACAGAGAGCTCCATGGAGCTCCCTGAGCTGAGGTTCCAGCATGGAAAGCAAAGGATATGCGTTCTCGCTCTGCCTCCCTGCTCTCCTGAAGCTGTTGCTGGAGGCTTTGCAGACATGCATCAACGGTCACTTAGTTGTCGCTCCGACCTGAGCCCCAATCTAAGAGAGTGAGGGGAGGCTTTCCGAAATTTGGACCTGCTGGGTCAAGCCTCGAGGGGGCTCAAGCATCGTGGCACTGTGCGCCAGCGCCCAAAGGAGGGACCTGAAGTGAGCGAGAGAGGTAGAGACTGGAAGTCCAGTTTGTGTCCCTAAGCTTGGGGCAACTGATTGTGGCAGCCTGCTCTGTGCCTCCCCACCTGGACTGATTGTCGCTCGCGAGGAAGCGCGAAGCTCTCAACCACCGTAGACCCAACACCGAGCAAGCAGATGAGTTTTGCATACAGTCCAAACGACATTGTCCTCCGGCTGTGTCAGCCAAATTCTGCGCTCAAGTTTTGCCTCTCACAATGCCGGGAGACTGTCGAGGGAAGCCTTTTTCTGAACTTTTCAAGCCTACCGTCAGGCTTGTCTAACAACTCTGACACTTGAGCAACCCGACATGTCCCGGCCCCAGCCTCATTCCCAAAAGATGATACCATCCATTTCCGGCGAAGTCAGAACTGTTCAAGCAATTTTCGACATGCCGGTCTTGTCCAAAGGGAAAGCCGCTTGGCGGCCTGACATCTTTTCAGCGCCTGTTTGCAACTTGACCCAGTCCCTACTCGCCTCCACGCTTGTGCCGTCGGGCGATGACGAAGACGTGCTTCCGTGTGAGGCTTCTCGTGCACGTTTCAGGTCTCTCTGCTGAGAGCATGGGGGCTCCAGGCTTCCGCTAGGGTGCACGACGCCGCCTTGCATGCACCTACAGGGTCTACTTTAAACACTCTCTAGGTTGGCTCCACATGCACGAGGCTAGTTCTCCACGGTCTTCGCCTGGAGTGACTCTCACCGGCGAGCCCTCGAGTCAAGCTAGAAAACTGACAGTTGGACTATCGCTGATTCTGATCTGCAGTTCAAGCACAGCCATCGAAGCTAGATACAAATGTGGCAGGATTGCCTGAGTGCCCCTGAAACCCTGAAACCTGCACCTCCTAGCTGATACTCAATCTTGAGAAGGCTGGGCCTCGCCAGCCAACCGTTGAGGCAAATTGGCTGGTGCAATTTCCACAAACCTCTGGTTCTTGATTCTTACATCACACTGGATCTGAATCGCCCGAGCATCGATGAAAGGATAGGGGAATCCTGAAAGATTGAAACAAAGCCTGCAAGAGTCAGCGGAATGGTAGAAAAGTTTGTGGATGTCGCATTTAGGGCAGGGGCGGGGCCTCTGACTGGCGAAACATTTATGACAAGAAACATCGGACGAAAGAACAACGAAATGTAGCAACGGAGCCATAGAAATCAGACCCAGAGACACTTAGATATCTGCAGCGACTGTCCAACGTGAGGTTTCGGCGGGCAGTTAGCCAGTCCCGGAGGACATACCCTCCTAAAATAATTTGGATTTCGCATCGGCATGGCCTGCGATTCTGCTGGCGGAGACTCGGCTTGCCTGCAGCACCCCCCACCCGCCCCGGTCTCCCCCCGGCCCCCGCGTCTTTCATTCTTTCCCCATCCCTTTTGTTTTGCCGGCGGCCAGGCCAAGACGGGCTAGCTTACGTCATGTCGCGAGTTCGATGCCAAAAACTCAAAGGTTGTGTCTTGTATTTTGTTGGAAAGCTTGATTCCCTCGTACATTTAGCAACACTTCGAAATCGGTCATAACGTCTATGCGCTATTGCATGCAGAACATGTGCCACCTTTCGCATGGGAATATTGCTCCGAGCCTCAGCATTAACTCAACTACTCACCTAAAAAAACTCTGAGGCAAACGCAGTCATTCACTCACGACCTCGCCTTGAAGTCATGTACCTGCTTCAAGTACTGCCGGGCCGAGGCGGACGACACGAAGCGTTTAAAATTAAACAAACAATTTAGGCAAGCGAACAAACGTTGCAAACAGCTCCGTGGGCTAGGGCGATTGCCCGTGGCCCGCAATTGTAATCACGTGAAAGATTGGAAAGCAGGGAACTGCTGCAGCGCTTGGGACATTAGCAGGGGTGGGCAGGGCATCGAGACACAGGGAAGCAAAGTCTTCGACTTCACCCAATCTTGCAACGCCAAGAAAGACCCCAGCGAATATAGGAAGTTTTGGAACCCGAAGGTCGGGGCATCTACAGGTGTGATGCGTACATATGATTCAATAAAACGTGAATCTGGAATATCATAGCGAAAACACAAGGAGCAAACAGGAACATGCAAAGCATCTCGCATCGTAAATTGCGCAAATGCACCCACTAGCTGGACCCACTCACAACTACAAGATGCCAAGTTGCAGTCGTGGAGCAACTTACGCTTCGAGTTTCGAAGTCCCAGCCACTTAAAATTTGCAGTCAACACGCCAGGACGCGTTTCTCAATGCCTGCTGCAAGTGAGCCAGGACAACCGCTTCCACACAGCCGCAGTTCTGCCACCATCTCTCATCAGAGATGGCTCCTTTTGGGCTCTG